>VYXF01000337.1:485563-507964 GCA_013397295.1 Polioptila caerulea
TCCTTCAGCACCTCCTCCCTCTTCTTCATGGACCTTAGTGTCTCAGAATTCTTGCTCTCACATTCTCGCTCTTCTCTATGGCTGCTGTTTTTCTGCAGCAGCTTTTTGTCCTTAACTATGTTATCCCAGAGGCTCTACCATCATCTCTGAGGTGTTCTGCATTTGCCAGCAGCAGGCCCATCCTGATGCCAGATGACATTGGTTCTGTGGGACATGTGAGAAGTTTATGGCAGCTTCTTACAGAAACCACTCCTGCAGCCACCCCTGTCTACTAACACTTGGCCATGCAATCCTAACACAGGGGTGAGGGTGTCAGGGTATTTTAGTTTTTGGTTTTGTTTCTCACCATCCTAATGCATTTTTAATTGGCAATAAATTATTTTTTCTCAAATTGAGTCTGATTTGACTGTGATGGCGATTATTAAGTGATCTGCTTGTCTTTGTCTTGGCCCTTGAGTTTCTTCATGTTATTTTCATGTTGAAAGGGGTAATGAGAGAGCAGCTGAGTGGGAGACTGGCAGCCAGACAAGGTCAATTCACCACACATAGTAACAAAAAATAAAAGAAATTCCTGTCATCCCAATAGAAAGTCTCTATTTTTTTTCCCTCATGTGTATACATTATTGCTCATTGTATTATTAAATTCTACAATCATTTGCAATCACTAGAAGCACAATGTATAATGTTCAGTTAATGAGCCTTCATTTGATAATTTCAGGGAGTTTTTTTCAGTGGATAGCTCCAGGTTAATTTGCAAAAAACTATTTAATCTCTCCTATAAGACTCTTTCTGTCAGTTGACAGTTATACAATTGTGAAAGCTATATTATATATTTGTCTTTTTTTCATGCATAGGATAATATCTGTAAGAATTCAGTAGTTTGTGAGCTCTTTAATTGCAGTTTTTTGACATTGTTTCTTGCTTTACCAAATAATCATAACTATGTAGAGAAAAAGTGAGATGTCCTGCAGTATCAGAAACTGAATAGATGAAATAATCAAGTATGATTTACATAGCAAAATTTTTGTTCATACTTTGAATCGTAGTATCTTCCTATAGTTTCAGACGTCCAGTACTTTTCTTGGTTTGGTGTTTTTATTCGATTGACAAAATATACCTTAAAACTCCAGTCTTTTTATATTTCATTTGGACTCCTATTATATGAAACTCAAAATCGAAAAACCATTCTGAGTCAGACAACAGCTAGAGAAAGGGTTTTATATTTCATATCAGTTCTCAGGCGATGCTATCTAGGATCTTTTAGTGGCTCTTTCTTTCTCCTGTCTTCCTCATTTTGTTTTTTGTTTAAGGGGTTTTTTTTTCTGTTCACTGTCTGGAAAAAAGGTGAAAAAACAAAATTAAATCTGTGTGTTTCAGGTGTTACTCTGGAATCAGATTCCTGCCTTGACCCAGGAATTCCTGTGAATGGCCATCGCCATGGCAACAACTTTAATATCCGCTCCACAGTAACCTTCAGCTGTGATCCAGGATATACCCTGAGTGATGAAGAACCTCTCATATGTGAAAGAAACCATCAGTGGAATCATGCATTACCCAGCTGTGATGGTAAGTGTCAAGCTCTTCAGATGGCGGCTTTAAAGTCCACAAAAGTTAATCTACTATTTTTCAAAACTAATTACGCTTGTCATCACTACTACCTCCCTTCAATTGCAGCAGAATCCACACGTTTTAAAAATCATTTTATTGGTACTAAAAGCCATGTTTTACATCTCTGCATCAGCTTTCAGTGAAGTACTAAAAAAGAACCAGGCACATATTCACAAATAGAAAAATTCAGATTCTTGCAGGGTGCCATTGCTGAACTGTGACTCAAAATGGTGCAATACAACTAATACTTTCAAAACAAAGCCAATAAACTTAATTTATATTTTAAACTCTAAATACTGCATACCAAAATGCTTAAAATTAATTAATTAAAATTAAAAAGGATGCTCAATACTAAAACAGATAGACCATGAACAGCCAAGGTAATTAATTTTCTTAACATATTTTTGCTTTGAAATTTTGGTTAGTTGATTAATTGTTTTGGTGGATATGAAGTATGAAACTGTCTAGATCTTTCATGAAATATTTTTTAAAATGCTGAATTAATTCATGGTTTATCCCCAGCCAGCAGCCAAGCCTCACACAGCTGCTTGCTCACTCCCACCAGCAGGACCAGGGAGAGAATCAGAAGGCTAAAAGTGATGGCATTCCTGGGTTGAGATAAAAACAGTCCAGTAAGAAATGCAAAAGCTGTGCACACAAGCAAAGCAAACCAAGAAATTTATTCACTGCTTCCCAAGGACAGCAGGTGTTCAGCCATCTCCAGGAGAGCAGGGCCCCATCACATGAAATGGTTGCTTAGGATGACAAATATAATCAGTCTGAAATTCTCTGTTTTCCCTTTTTCTCCCCACTTTATATACCGAGCATGATGCCATATGGTGTGGGGTATTCTTTGGATTAGCTGCAGTCACCTGTCCCTGCTGTGTCTCCTCCTAATCTTCCACTCACCCCCAACTTCCTCACCAGCGTGATGTACGAAAAGCAGAAAAAGTCTTGGCTCTGTGTAAACCTGCTCAGCAATAATAAAAGCATCTCTATATTATCAACCCTGTGCTCAGCACAAATCCAAAACATAGTTCCATACTGAGAAGGAAAATAACTCTACCCCAGCCAAAACCAGCACTACTGTATTCACAAATATTTCTGTGTTCTTTTTTGTAATTGGATTTTTGGCTAAGTTCTGTTTCTATGAACCACTGAATCAACCTAATTTCTTAATGGAATCCTTGTATAGTTGCTACAAAATCCCTCTTACAGAAACCACAGAACAGCAGAGAAAGGCTCTTGCTTTAGTGAAATATTTACACTAACATATTTGTAACTTCCTTTTCCGGTCCAAGGTTTTCATTGATTAGAGTGGAATGCCCGAGGACAAACTTAGAGTTAGATTCAGCAAAGTATTCTAGTTTCTCACTCTTTTTTTTAAACTGGTTTGTTAAATCTGAGCACTAATCTTCTGACTCTCACTACTGCCTTTTGGCCCTATGCTCAAAACATCTAAACTACCAAACAATTATTATAGAAGTTAGCCAATCCAGCATTCAAACTCACTCAGCTTCTAATTGCTGCAACTCATTCCTCCTTTACAAGTACAAAGAATTTTTAGAATTTTTCATTGTTTTTATGGGTTTCTTTCCTTTTTTGCTTTGCCATGATGGACTGACTTCTTTTTCTACTTTGCAATAAAATGTGTGGATGTATTTTTGAGTTAAAATATTGATATTTAACTCCTTTGTTTGCATATGAATACTGAATTTCAGGAAGACCTAGTTAATTTTCACTCATTGAAAGGGATTTTTTTTCCCAGGTCCCTCACTCACTTTCATGTGAGTGTATGAGAAAATGTCAAGCCTTTCTGGAGTATGTTCTCTAGGCAAGCAACACACAAGGATTCAACATACATTCAGTCTCTTCTTCTTTTCCTCACAGATTAAACTCCATTGTATTAACTAGTCTAAAAACATGGAATAAAACTCACACTCTTTTAAGTAATTATTCTGTTAGTGTATTTGCCTTTTGAGGCTCAACAAGTTGTGACCCAAATTTTTGGAATGTGACAGATTTAACTGAGGTGGAAATGAGCATTTTGCACTCATCTGTAGAGTCCTGATGTTCTCAAAATTTTAACTTCAGAAATTAATTTAGCAGAATAAATGCCTAAGGGAAAAGCATGTTGTTTTGTTTCATGCCAGCAAAGAAGAAATAATAAATACAAGGTGGTCCAAGCTCCCTCTAAGTAATGTATCATTTTCAAAATATGCTAATGCCAAGGTGGAACATGAAAATAATTTTTGAGTGAGAGAAAATTAAAATACATCAATTCTATATTTTTAATTTTGTTTAAAATATGTAAATGATTTTGAAATACATAATATCTGCTTTAAGTAATGTTGCACAGTCAAATATTTTTCTTCCTTCTGTGGTGTTTACTGAATAAGATAAGGATTTTTGAATGAATGAATGATTGTTCATTGATGGCACTACAAACCTGATGTCTGTAATGCTGGTTTTTATTATTAAGTATTGTTAGCCAAAAGGTTGGTGGTTCGAGCCCACCCAGGGATGCCAAATGTCAGCTTTTCTGCTTTTGCAGAAATTGTTCCCGAGATGTTAAAAGTCCTTTTCCTTGCCCAAGATGAAAGAAGAAGCACAGAATCTTCAGCTCTTATTTTTCAGTATTGTTTATTTTATCTTATCTATAACATTCTTTCTCAAACCTGCTGAGGTCCTCCTGGCAGGACAGTCTGAGGCGCTCTTTTCGCCCCAAGGGCAGCGTTTATCTTTTATACTAAAAACTATGTGCACTTTATTTACAATTGTTTTCCAATATCTATCACCTATGTTAGACAGTGTGTGTTCTCTCTAAACCAATCACCAGTGCCACCATCACAGCAGAAACATGGAGTTCATGAAGAAGAAGGAAGAAACCTAAAAACCACGAGGTTCCTCCATCTTGGCTCCATTTACCCCTATGTACTAAAACCCAAAATCTACTTTTTCACCCTGTGACAAACTTATTATTATTCTATTTAAACTCGTGTGACTTGCAATTCTTCTCTTAAAGCTGGCAATCATTCCCAAGGGCTAAAATCCAAACCACAGGTGTTCTGGGCTTGGTGCCAAGGTCTCTGATTCCTCTGCTCGGGTCTCTGAGCTTCCAGGGCAGTCAAAGACAAGCCCTGAATTCCCACAATCAGCCATATATTTACTGTGGGTTTAGTCAAATGTGTTTAATTCATACTTGCATGCAGAAATAAATATATTTAGGTAAAATCAGGTTGGAAACATTTCCTTTCCTTCTATTTACTTATAAATATATATGTAAGTGACATACATTAAAAAAAGAATTTAAAAATTAACAAAACCCTTAGTTTAATAAGAAATGAAGAAAAGGAATATAAGCTAGAAACCGTATATATACACACATCTACATAAAGGTATTGAAAGTTTATTGAATATTTTTTCATGTTTATTTTTCATCTAGTTAATGGCAATTGTATCACTCTATGTGAGGAAGAAGACTGAAAGCATCTTGATGTTTTGTTGCTTTATTGTTTAAATATTTAGTGTATTAAAATTTTTTAAAAAAAACCAACATAAAAACTGGACAGCAAGAGATGAGTGAAAAGCACAGTCATGCTGTATTTATAAGATCTGTGAGCAATCCAGCATGCAAATCTTAAACTTTAATTAATTTGCTATGCAAATTTGAACAGACTAGTTTAGAAAATTCTAGTATGCATAAAATGTTTTCTAGCATAGTTCTTGTGTCTTCCAAAATATTCAGTTCCAAATAAATTACTTATGATGGGACAATCTAAATCTTTGAAAAAGAGGAAATTACAATTTTTTTTCCCCCTGAGTGTCATAGTAATCATCAAACTTTTACTTATTTGAAAAAAAATTGCTTTTTACTTAAGTATTTTTGTTTGTTTAAAATGCAGTTGAATGCATTTTCAAAATATTTAGGGAAAGTAAAGTAGCAGCAAGATATTTTTTGAGTTACTTCACAAAAAAACCTCCTTATTTCTTACATACTACTGCAATCGGAATTAATACTTGCAATAAAAATTTTACTCATTTTTATATTCTGCTAACTAACAGGAGAGATGTAGATGAAAAATAAACTCTTTTTCAAGGACTAATTTAGAAGAAAGCAAATTGTTGTCAAAATGAACATTGCAGCTTTGGATTAATTACATTGTTATTTTAATCCTTGACTCTACTTTTTATTTTAAGTGTAGTTCTCTCTTTCTTTCTCACTCTCTCTCTCTCAAACCCTTTTATAAAATATGCTTTTTGTATGACTTTTTTTTTCCCTCTTTTTAAGCTTTATGTGGTGGATATATTCATGGGAAGAGTGGAACGGTTCTTTCTCCAGGTTTTCCTGATTTTTACCCAAACTCTTTAAACTGCACTTGGACCATTGAAGTGTCCCATGGCAAGGGTAAGTGTCTAATATGATTTATATATATATAATATTTGTATGGAAAAAAAAAAAAGACACACATAGCTAAAAAAGAAAATGGACTTTCTGAGTTAAACCAGAACTTTCTGCCATTCCTTTGTGGAAGAAGTTTAACTTCCCAAAATAAATACCTTCAAAGGTGGGATTTCCTGTTTGTGCTTCTTTTTCAAAGGAAGAATTCTTTTTAACAGTTGCCAGAGGCAACATCAGAAAAATAGAAGAGAGTAGAAGAGGTAAAATATGGGAAAATAATAACTACTTGTAAAATAGCTCTAAATTTCTTCGGTCAAAGATGTCAGGACATTGTTGATGGTTCTTCTTTTGCACTATTATAAAGCATAAAGGAACAGATTTGATCTGTGTATTGGTAACATTAGATTTCAGACTTGAACCACTAGAGCAAAAACTTAAATCTTTATGTAACTTTATGTTACATATACAGTAGAGTAATATTTGAATACATAATTGATCTCGTCGTATTATCTATTAGGGAAATGTGTAAAATAACCTAATGAAAAAAGCCCAGAGACTACTAATCATGTGTTACATACCATTTAAGCAAAACATAATATTTACTGAGAAGTATATGGGAAGTTTCTACTTTTTAAAATCTCCTAAAAACTGTTTCATGTTTTTTTGGGTTTTTTTTTTGTTTAAAACTCATAAGATATTTTTAAATGTAAAATATATGAGAAAATGTGCTAAGAAAAATGTGGCTCCCCACACTAAATTTATAAATTTATCATATTTATTATATTTGAAAATTTATTGTATTTGAAAACTGAACTGTACATCAAAATTTAATTCATTATTGGATTGGAAGTTGGCAAATGAAAAAATAGTCCTAATGGCAGGTAAATGATCAATCCCAGAAAAGAGGAATCTGTTTTTATGTTAGACTGTACATAAAACTTGTACATGCTTTGTCCTTGTATTTGGAAACTTCCCTGAAGCTTAACATTAAAAACCAGAATTGTGTTGGAGGAAATGCAAAATAAAACACAAATACAAAATTCTAGTCAAGTTTTAAAGTTCATCTCCTATTTCATAATGAAATCAAGGTAGATACTGTAAGTAAAAGAGACATACAGGAACTTGAATAACACCTAAATAATACAAATTTGAATTTTCAGAGTGTTGCATAAAAATAGCACTGGATGCCATTAATTGTGTTGTGGGAACTATTGATTTTAAGTGAGCTAAACAAGCATTCACATTGTACATATTATTCAGATGAGCTCACGTTCTTTCTGCAAACTTTATTTTCAGAATTTCAGGTTTTGATTCTAACTTTTTCTCAAAATGTTTCCGTTTAACATAAGAATTGCTTTCTGTGTCACCTACATATGAAGGAATAGAAAAACTTGCTATTAAATGCTTTTCTTTCCTCCCTTTTTAATTCCTTTAAAGGTGTACAGCTGGTTTTTCATACCTTTCACCTTGAGAGCTCTCATGACTATTTGCTCATCACTGAAGATGGGAGCTTCACAGAACCAGTGGCCAGATTAACTGGCTCGGTCCTGCCCCCTACAATTAAAGCCGGCCTCTTTGGAAATTTTACTGCACAGCTTCGATTCATATCAGATTTTTCAATTTCTTACGAAGGTTTCAACATAACATTTTCAGGTAATGGATTCCATTCTGCTAAATATCCTGAAACTTTTCCAGTTTATATTTCACTTGCAGATAACAGAAACATTACGAAACACCATAAAGTAAAAAAAAAAAAAAAGTTAATTAAAATTGTGTAGTCTCTATAATATATTTTTCTCTATCATAGAAAACTGGTTAAGGTTTAAAAAAATGGCCAAGAGAATTGAGAATGTTGGTGATTTGACTGCTTTAAGTTTTCCCTGTCCTCACAGAAACATTAAAATTGTTGAAAAGGAAGTTTGGAGGAAAATTAAGGGCGGAAAATTATAAAGATAGAAGGTTCTGCTTCAGAAGAAAGGAACTAAGTTGTTCTAAAGTATTGAAACTTCAAAAAAGCAGTGGTATGCCAACAAAGGACTCTAAATTGAAGACTGATTTTGAAATAGAAAATATGTATATAAGATAAAATAAAACACTTATTGGCTATTGATATATTTCTACAAATTATCTCTTTAAGATACGTGAAACATTTGTTACTGCTTATTTACAGTCTTCTAAAACTAGATGACATCTAATATACATTCCTCAATAATTTTTTTTGCCTATCTCCATTACTAGGAAGTAGAATTACAGATGTGCATGTTGTAGCAGGGCATCTCACCCCTCAACAAGAGCTCATCTGTTGTTTTCTAGCTGGCCAGATAACTCAAACAGGATGAGCTGTCTTGTAGTGAGTTGTTTTGGCTTCATAGCCAAAATGGCCAGTGGTCTGGCTTCTCCCAGCTGCCAATAAACATGTTACTTTTGAAGTGAGATCTGGAAGGTAAGTTGGATTTCTTCCTGACAGACACATCACTTACAAACTAGAAAGGCCACACCAAACTTTCACAAAGAAGAAATCCTCTCTGCATGATCCTGGAAATGTGTGTTTCTCCCATGAGTAGGGAAGCCTATTTTACAGTTATTCCCCAGGGGCTAAGTGAAGAAATCTGTGTACATTATTGTCATCTCACTGGTAAATTACAGTACTATTTCTTTTGCTAGCTTTAATTAAAGGTACCTTGAAATAGTGCACTGTTTCATGCTAGGCTGTAATCTACTAGTTGTTCTTTAGTTGCATACTGTGTGGTAATTCTGATTAGGATCTTTGGTCTGTTATCTCTGTCAGTTTAATAAATAATTATTTTTATAAATAGACCTGATTTGCCATCATTAGAACTTGTGGACCAGAGTAACTCCTTAAATTTAAGATGCTGCCAAGTTCTGAGACTAGGGCAGGGCTTGTCTGAAGCTTCCACTTGTCCCGTGACATATGTGAATGAATCAAGTGCTAGTTGAAATGCACATGCACTTCCATGGATATTCTATGGAAGGAGAACATCAGGAGCTCATCCAACTCTTCTCTTACATCATTTTTCAAGAACAGAAAGCCAGTAAGTTTTGTTGAAAACTGGCACTGTTTACAGATGACCATGCTATTTATGAGCAATGTATCTCATTTAGCTAGCTTATTTAGAAAAGGAAAAAACTACCTCACTGATTAGAGCAATAGTGTTGGATTTACTCCTGTTACATGCTAAAATACATTCATTATGGATACTTTGGACTCACCAAAGCAGAGGTCAGCAGTTTTACAAGCTTGAAATGCAAATATAAATATTAATTATTTCTCTGATGATTTGTTTATCACAAAGTGATAAGTGGAGCACTTGCCAAGTTGTAGAAAAAACCCCACAAAATATCATGGATGCAGACGGGAAAATTGTGCAATAACAAAAGATATGAATCACAGAACTTTTGGAACACAATTGAAGGTTTATGTTCTATCTACTACTGCTACAACATACAGAGACAGCATATGCCATCATTTATATTAAATATACATTTTGAGAAATACTATGGGGTACATTAACCTTACAAAACAAATAGGTGATTCTTTATTTGTACTTTCACAAAATCAGAATATATTTCTTCTTAGTAAGAAGTGTTTAGTGAGAACACCTTTTTGGAATATCATCAAACATAGAAATTTGTATGAAAATTGCCATGTACCTAAAGGTATACTACAAGCTATCTCCATGTCTAGCTTAGCCTCTGCAGTACTGAGCAGAGGTAGTAAAAACATGTTTTCTAAACTTACAACATTTGCCAACAGAAACTGAAGTAGTTTATAGATTGCCTTTGATATTCAGAACTTCCCTACAAGACATTTACCAAAGGGAAAGATTTTTAAAATTTATTTTATTCCATATATCAGTTGTTTATAGACTCACTTAGAAACTTGGGTTTAGTTTCTTTCTTGACTAAATGGAGTCTTTTCCTCTAAATAAGCAGATTTGACCCTACTTTCCACTGACCTCCAAGGTCAATGTTGTAGAAATCATTTTTTCTTGTCTGTTGCCAGTAGAGATCTCTTGGGTCTTTTGGATCATATTCTGAAGAATATAAAACCAAACTTTTTCCATAAGATGTTAAGTTGTTCTCTTTCAACATCTTTTCTCAAAGTAGATGGTAGCGGATATCTAAGGAAAAAAAAATATATGAAAAAACAGCATAACTAAAAAGTGATACTTCCATAGCATATCCTTTGGAGATGGCTCATAAATTTTCTGAGTTTGATTTGCTTTTTATGTAACAACCCTGATTTTTTCCCCATTAGTCTATTCTGACTCCTGAATTATTCCTGATGTGTAGTTATAAAAGCACACGTTTTGAAAATGTGTTTATATGTCTTTCATTCACCTAACTTTTTGTTTGATTTTTAATTAGATTTTCTTCATTACATAATGATTTCTTTCAACTGTAAGTCTCACTTCTAAAGCTGTTTGGGAGTTCAGATGAAAAGAAACTAGAATTGTATACAAAGGAACTAATTAAACAAAATTATAGTAAACCACTTACATTACAAGCTGATTACAGCTCTTGAAATTAAGAAAATTGATGTAGTGTGGGTAGGACACATTAGCTATGTAATTACTGTATATATAGGCATAATAGACTTATAGAAACAGTATTGGGTTTTAGTAGAGAACACAACTCTGAAATATGTGTTCTCCAGCTGTTCCATGCTCACATAATGCAAGCAATTTGGTAAGTTTGTTTTTTTCCATGTGGACAACTTGTCCTGATAATAATATATTGTGTTTTACTGTCTGCAGAGTATGATCTGGAGCCATGTGACGATCCCGGTGTTCCTGCCTTCAGCAGGCGAATTGGTTTTCATTTTGGTGTTGGAGATTCCTTGATCTTTTCTTGTTTCCCTGGATATCGCCTGGAAGGTGCTAACAAACTCACCTGCCTGGGAGGTGGTCGGCGTGTATGGAGTGCACCTCTGCCAAGGTGTGTGGGTAGGTGGTCACATGCTTTCATTTCATTCATCAAATCCTTAATAGCACATGGCATGTGTCAGAATACTGGGCAGGGAACAAAATGCTTGGGTTGAAACAGTTGATCCCCAAGCTATAAAAACTTTAAAGACAGTGCCAGATATAAGTAATGCATGTCTCTTTTATTTAGAGAATAAAAAATACAGAGGAATAATTAGAATTATTAGTAATAATAATAGTAAATCAGTAAATCAGTAAATCAGTAAATAAGATCAAAATCTCAGGTGAGACAAAATGTAAAAGGAATTATTAAACTTTATGTTTGGCACAGTTAAGTTATAAATTTCATACTTTGTCTTTTGGGGTAGAGAAACAATATTTAGAGCTTTTATGTGAAAATACCTTACTTTAGAGCCCTGTAGCAGGTTTTAAGGGTCTTTTTTCATATTATGTTTTTATTCTTGTAATTCTAAACTTTTGGGATTTTTACAGTATATAAACAGCATCAGTGTTTTAAAACTTGATTTTTTAAAATTAGTGTGCTGTTGTTAAACATCGGTAACTATGAACATAAATTGAGTGAACAGTTTTCTTGGAAAAGCTCTGGGACTGTATGTTATAAAATGTGTGCAGTTGCTGTATTTGTAAGATGGTTTTATCTCCATGATGTCAAGTGAATCTCATCAGCTGCTATCGTCATAATGCTTCCCAAAAGTCAAATATTTCCATACACTTCTAAATGGATTTCCTTAAGAGGGTTCTTGTTTTAAATATGATTTTATTTTATGATGGAAGAGACTCAGCTTCTGCTTCTTTCTTTTATTTATTTTGAAAAGATGGATCTCTATATCTGGAAAAATCACCTACATTGTATATGCATGTAAGATACATAGAAAAAACATGAAGTATCTAAATTTNAGTGAATCTCATCAGCTGCTATCGTCATAATGCTTCCCAAAAGTCAAATATTTCCATACACTTCTAAATGGATTTCCTTAAGAGGGTTCTTGTTTTAAATATGATTTTATTTTATGATGGAAGAGACTCAGCTTCTGCTTCTTTCTTTTATTTATTTTGAAAAGATGGATCTCTATATCTGGAAAAATCACCTACATTGTATATGCATGTAAGATACATAGAAAAAACATGAAGTATCTAAATTTTATCCCATGATGAATGGGATATATAGAGAGAAACCAAAATAATATGGATTTTGCCATTTATTTGGAAATTCTAGATTTAAGTCAGTCTGTTTTCAGCCCTGGGATATTTGCTTGGTTTGGGTTGTTTGTTCATTTGTTTGTTTTGTTTGGGGTTTCTCTCTTTCTGGAGGGCTTCTCTGTGTTCCACTTGAACGTGTTTAGTTTATTTTAGATATAACAAAATTTTAGTCACCTGCAGAAATAGTTATCTTGTGCTGAAGAAAAGAGACATTCTATATGATGCGTGTTTTTAAAAATTTTGTTAACTTTTAGAAAGCCTTTCCTACAGTATCCATAGTAATAGGAGATTCATATCTGATATCTTGAAAGTGCTCATTCAGTTATCCTTATATTGTGAATGACATATTGAAAAGTTGCAAAGATTATCAAAGTATCCCTAATTAGCTTAATTAAGTATAGACCATTGAATTAGCTGTGAATTTATAGGACTAATGTAACCACTTACTGTGCCAGACACAGATAAGCCTGTATGTTCTCTCAAGCATAATTTAGTGATACACATCAAACCTTATGTATATGTGATATGTCTGCCATTCATATTGAAATGGAATTAATTTACAGAGAACCCAACATTTCCTTTTTATTCTTATGTTTAGTTTTGATTAAATTTGTTGACTGGCCCTGAGACACTTGTGGCACTAAATCCATGTGTGAGATCTCACTTTCTAACTGATTAGTAAAACCTTTTATAAAATATGCAAAGGCAAGTGGCACTTCTCTAAAATATGATAATCTAAATAACTTTCTTAACTCAACCTATGTCTTCATTTGATCTCTTGTAGTGTAGCAAGCTAAAGATATATAATGCCACTAAGACAATACAAGGGAAGAAACTTTGCCAGGCAGCTGAGTGAAACTGAGGGGGAAAGACATATTCAGTGCCCTTCATAGCTGCTTTCATAAGTAATTTTTTTTCTTAACACTAAGAGGGTTTACAGAAGTCCCTTTTCTTGTTGCCATGGCACCTAAGACATTAGGGGTGAAGATATCCATTTACCTTGAAAAGGAGTTCACACACAGACTTTTTCTTTCTCAGAAGAGTGTCAACAGCTTGTCCTGAATCTGCTGGATTTGGAATCTACATCCAGAATTAAATCTAGTATCAATTCAGCAGCACAAGTTCATAAGTACATTACTGGGTTCAGTAGCCTCTTGATTATTACTTCCTATTGTCATTTCTACAGTAACCAAACTCTCATATATGATATATACATATCAAAAAGGGGTTTTGCATCCTTCTGTGACACATAGTAATGCAGTCTTTCGTGATTCTTTTAATCAGATTCAGGATGAATGCCCTTCAAATTTAATTTTATTTAATTTATAAATGAAACACTCACACGGGCACATGCTGATTTGTATCACAGAAGTTGTATTCAGTTTCATCTGCTGTTGAAAAAACCAAAAAACCAATAGGGTTTCAAAAGGTCTTGCCCTTCTTCATCCAAGTAAATAATTTCAAGTCCTTCCTCTAGGGTTATCTCAAACATGCTGAGAACTATTTGTGCCTTTCCACCCTTTCATCTTCTTTGAAGAGTTATTTTCCAGGTAAAGGAAAAGCAGAGCTTGAAAGATCTATTTAACCTAACATCACTCTTAATTTAAGAGTTTGAGTCCTGTATGAACAACATTATCATAAATTTCAGTGGCCTACTCTACATGCTGTGCAGGTAGATGGTCTTCCCCTGGATTTCTTTATCTGATTATCTGGAAGTTGGTTGGCTCTCAGAATAAAGCAGCATACCCTCTCCTGCAACAAGAACCCTTCTTTTCACATCAAAATACCTGCAAAGTCTACCTGCAAAATCAGATTCATATTTATAAACAAGTGGACGTGTAAATCTTATTTCCTTGTGTCAACTGTTCACTCTTTTGTCTTTTCAATTAGAATGATTTTGTGTAGCTCAGCTATGCACTTGAAGCTGTTTTGCATATTATTCCACCTGACCCCAGAGTTTTGAAGAGTCTAGCTAGAGTTTCCCTTTGAGTAGCCATTCCATTTCTAAATGTGTCCTCCAGCTGGATCTGTCCCTTGACTAGAAAACAGTTTGTGCCTACAGCCACCTACTTGCTACTATTTGAGGAAAAGAGCTTTACTGTAAAAAAGTGCAGAAGATCCAGATCCTTAGGCCTGACTCCCTTTACACTGTTTAAAGAACAGGTATTATAAATACCCAAGGTGGTGCTAAATTTCCCCCATCTCAGAAGACTAAACTTTTGCTTTTTTTTTTCTTCTTTAAAGGGGTACTTTTCCTATAGAAGCAAATCCCCTTCCCATCTAGTGAATTTTCTGTTTACATTGACATGATGTGGCTTTTCAAGAACATCTTGTCCTTCCACCTCTAGAAATCAAGTGTGAGAACACTGGGACTGACAATCTTCTCACAGAGAATTTCTCATTCTTAAATTGTTTATAAGAAGGTAGTGGGGTCATCCATAAAAAAATCTCATTTCCTCTAAGAGCTTCCTCGAAACACTCAAATAACAATGGTGGTTTCCCTGACAATCGTCCTAGAGGCTGATAACTGCAGATGAGGCACTCTACTCTTTTTTACACAAGAGTACTGCTTCCCATTTTCCAGACATATTAACTGCATTTGGGAGAACTATCACACAATTTTTACTGAACTGGCGCCTTGCTGCAGCATGTATGCAACAGTTAGGCTTTTTTGCAGTTTCCCACAGTATAAAATATATAGACAGTAATTTGAATGAAGAAAGTCTGTCTACCTGTATATAGCTTTTCTTTGGGATATGTTGTCTCAATGTAAGTTCATAGTGTTCTTTTTTATCCCTCTCCTCGAAATTCACTGTAACTGAATGTTATTGATGACATTAAGGGGAAGTCTCCTACTTTTCTGTTTTGCACCATGCACAGAATTCAGTAATGAGCACTTGATGTCAAGAGAAAAATATCTTTCTAGCAATACTGACACAGGGCTACCTGGAAGATAAACATGCATAATATCTTGAAAAGAAATGTCACTAACCCATATCTTATGATTTGAGGGTATTGATGTGTTCTGAAATAACTTGTGACCTGTGAGGATGTTAACCTTATCATCTGGTATGCTACTGTAATTGGTATGTTTGACTGTATGTGACGGCTTACTTTTCCAGATCTACTTCTGGAAAATTTGCTTATCATTTAAAATTACTGTGTTTGTATTGTGTGTGTGGTTGAAAAACAAGCTACTGGAGTACAGACAAGTTTCTCCTGATTATCTTTTGTCTAGTTGAGATTTGCAACAGCTTTTATCCTATTCATTTGTTTACATTTTTTCCAGTGTTTTTATTTTGTTGTTATTATTCTTTCATTATTATTATTCCAGTGTTTTCCAGAAAAAAAACCCACTCAAAGACATGCATTTTGTTAGTAATTATGGTTGTGATGGGTTGCTGACACTTCTTCTACATATATAATGTATTCCCATTATGCCATCTGCTTTTCATAGTTGCAAATGTATATACTTTTAGAAATATATACCTTTATACTTATTTTATCACTGTGAAGACAAAACTGTCTGAGTGTGGACGCATATTCTTACCACTTTTTCCTTCCAGCAACAACCCTTTTTTCCTCTCCCTATAATTACACAGGTCTATTATAGTTTCATTTACATTTCACAGTTGACTACTTTTTCCTGAGGACAAACCCCAGCTTTTAGTGAGTAGTCTCCCTGGAGTACAGATCCAAGAGTAAAGCCTCAAGGCAGTCACGCACCTCTGCGTATCCACAAAGCTGTGTGAGTCTCAGAAGCTTGGTGAATAGTGGAGTCCAGAAATGAGGTGGAAGTTCTTATTGAAGTCCCTGATTCTGAAGCTAACGTCCATCTAAAGAAGACTGTCACAATCAGATTTCTGAATGTTATCATATTATCATCATTAACCTTTTAAACAGGATCTACATGCTATTTCCAGGAAATCTCTTACTAAGGCAGATGGATGTCTTCATATTAAAACACATCTAAATCACTTGTTACATAGCTTAAACTAGCACACAGTAAACAAAATTTGTTCTGTAAATATCGGCTGCTTATATGGATCAAATTTAGATTCTTCACTTCCCAAATCTGCCAAACAATGGAAGTCTGCCAAAACACAGCATTCAATGACAAGGTCCTTAAACTTATCTTCTCTATAAAGGAAAAAATCTATATGGTTACCTGGGTCTTCTCAGACTTGGTGAGGAGCAGGGTATGTGCAAAAGCAGAAATGTTTAACAAAACAAGATACTTGTGAGTATTCACATTCCAGAGATAGGTGGCCAAGAAGTAGGGGCTGAGGTACAAGGGGGATTTTAGACCACAGTGTCAAATGCATGCATTTGATGTACACTTAAATTATCTCCTTAGTACTTTTTGAAATGTCACTTTTATCATTTGCAGTAATTGTCAATAAAGCTAAGGAATGAGCCTTTTAGTTTTGGTATTCTTTCATATGGTGCACTGGGATATACTTATGAAATTCTGAAAGAGAGGAGACATTTAATTCTTTCCTTCCCACTTGACATAGGTTCACTGTTGACTCATTATTGAAGGCAAGGTGTAAAAACCAGAGTGGAGATCCCGTTACAGTGAATTGCAAAGTACAGAGCTGAGATGTAGGTGCTTTCTCTTATCAAAAGACTTTAATTTCATCAGGAGAGGATGAACCACATTTGACTCCTCTTGGGTGGTCATTCCTTTCAAATCTCTCACTAATCTGTGGAGGGTTAATGTCTTTCTCCCCATTAGCCCTCTCTGAGACTCAGGGACTTTCTTACAGGGAAATCCTTTCAAAAGGCCCAGGTTACACCATAAAACCTTTCAGCAGGTCTCGTATACCCAGGTCATACTTATGGGAAAAAAATTATCCTTAGCAGAAAAAGCGGACAGTCACCATTTGGCTTGCTCTTGGTAGTTATATCCTTCAGTAACCCACTGAAAGTCAATGTCCTTCTTCTAACAACCCTCTCTGTGGTTGACTTTCTTCCACAGAAAACCCTTCAGTAGGTCCAGGTCGCACTAGAAAACCCTAAATATCTTTGGACCACACTGATCACTCCACCACATCCAAGGGATTCTGTCTGATTTTACAATTATGTAATGCTCTGGTCCAGCCAGTGGGTTTAGGGGAAGGTTATTTGATTGACTCTGGGTGGTATGTGAGAGAAATAAGAATTCTCAAGATTAGAGTGAAATGGCACTGAATTACCAGAATCTATCTATCTATCTATCTATCTATCTATCTATCTATCTATCTATCTATCTATCTATCTATCTATCTATCTATTTCTATGTGTGTGTGTGTATGTATGTGTGTAGCAGGTTTATTTTAGAACAGTACGGTTGCAATGGAAAGAAGGTATGTGGCACTGTTGCTATTATCTGTGGAAATATAAAAAACATCATTTAAGAAAATATATAAGGAGAAGAAAAAAGAGAAAGAAAGGATAAAAGTAGATAGTGCAGAGAAAAGATATCACTGCTCAAGGATCCACCAATGTGGCTATTGCAGCATAGACGTCCATTGCTCAAAGTGATGGTTGTGGTCTGGATCCATTGAGGGTGGGGAAAGCCCCCGCAACAAAGTTCAATGGGTCTTGAATAATTTATGACATTTATGACATTTTCTAATGTTTTTTCAGCATAGTGTAACCAGTCATACCTTATCAGAAAGGATTAATACCTTCAGGCCTATATGTGAATGTCCCAATAACTTCCCTGGGAATGGAGTTTTACATCTGAGCCAGTTGCCTTTTCCCTTATGTGGTTCAAAGGCCAACTTTCTGCTAAACAAAGGTTGGTTTGTAGTGGTCATCCTCGGGTAATGGCAGCTCACCTCCTCTGCACCAGAGCTGCTCTTATGCAGATCAGAGGTTTTACCACCACACATCCAAAACACCTCCTCCTCTCCTTCATTGGTGGGGTGCAAACCTGGCCTCAGTGAAGCACCCTTCTACTTTTGCAAATCAATGGTTGAGTTATCAACCCTTAACATGCCAGTCTCCCATAAAAGGGAAGAAACATCTGAATTTGTTCTTCAACTCTCCTTAGTGTGATTGTCTCAACAATTATATTATTTGATTTGCAAGCTGCTTCTGTTTGTTTGCCTGCACTTTGCCTGCCTTCTATCTCTTTAAGAAACTGTTTAATTTTACCTATGTATAACATACAATGAAAACATTATTTGTGCACCACACAGTGTTCACTATATTCAGCTCAAACTAGCCTTTGATTGTAAGGATTGAACAGAGTTCAAATACAACTTGTCAAATAGTAAAGTTAGTTTTGAGTGCTGGGTCTTTTTTTTTTTGTTTGGGTTTTAACCTGCATTATTTCCTGTACCTCATGAGTGATTTCAACTGTACGGAATTCCTAAATCAAGCTGTGAAAAACTTAAATAGTAAAGCTGAAAAGAAAGCACTCCTATACATTTTCATTTCACATTTAAGTGGTGTTGCTCCTTTATTAAATTTTATATGGCACTTGACTTTTAATAGTGCATTAATACATATTTGAGTAAAATCTTCACCGAGGTATAGCTCACTGGTATTCACATTAATATCACTTTAATTTATCATATTCAGTTATATTAAATACTACTTGAATAATTGGTAGGGTGCTACAATAAAATGCTCGCACCATTTAATAAGCTGTTTCTTTTTAATACTTTAGTTAGTATTCATTGCAAAGTCATCAATTGTTATTAATATACTCTGTCATGTTGTAGCATTCAGTTAATTTCCAGTGAGATTGAAACAAGTGGGAACCCTGTTAGCATGAATAGCATTGGAGATTTCTGTGAGACCCTTGAGATCTGACATTCACTATTTTCTTGAAAGTCTCTGTAGAATAAAATCTGGATTTGAGTTCACCTTTAAGAAGTCAAAGTAAGTCTGAAAATTGCTGTTCATTTTTTAGCTAGAGTTTAGGCAGAGAGAGCTCCCATTTAAGAGCTGCTCAAGAACAAGAAATCTTATATAACATCAGTTGCTGAGTCTCTGAATGTTCAGACAGAAATAAGGATGTTCATGCATTCAGGATCCACTGTGTTTCAGAATTCTTTATTTAAATGCTATCACATCTAAATTCTTAAGTCTATAGGCCATTTTCCATTTTATACAATGTATTTAATACTTATTTGATGGTTTTGATAATTTCTGTTTCTTTATCTTAAAACATTACATTTTTATAAATACAATCCAAAGGTTATGTTATTTAAACCCTTCTTTTACTTTCAGTTTTTTGACTGAATATTGAAGATATGCTTGAGTTAGTCTTGAAGTCTTACTGTGTTAGAATCTGCAAAATATGGTGCTGTATAATAATTACAAGTTTGAGTTGTCTCTATCAGAAAACTGAAACGTTAATATACAGGAATCACCACAGATATCAGTTGGTACACCATGGGCACTCTGATTTTATTTTCAGAATGAGAAGGAGTGAGGAATTGAGACCTCAATTACCTTTATCTGAGGCCTGCTTAGTCACCTGTAGTTAGAAGGAATAAAGATTGCCTCAAGTCACCTTTTTGCCTTCTTTCTATGGTTTAAGGTTATTCCTGCTATGTGTTGTTTCCTGCTAAGACAAATAATGCAGAGATGTTATGTCCAAAGCTTATTATCAGGTGATGCTAGAAAGAGTAGACAAAAATCTCAAAAGAATTTAAATACAAAAAAATGCCCATAGCTTGGTTTGTGCCAATAATCCCCTGAGGCCAATTAACATCATAGTATTTGTTTTCAGAATGCAAGTCATGCCTTTTTCAGTGGCATATGGATTGAGAACTAATTAAGCAAACCACAGAAAAGGATTTGCCTCTGTTTAGGCCTTCCTTTCCTGCTCCATTATTCTGTGCACTCAAATGGTACAAAAAGTATCTACCAAAGTAGATAAGAGGTTTGTTTTCAGCAAAGCATTTCATTAGGGTTTTCAATGAGGCATTCTAACCTCACCACCATCATATGGGTGTTGCTGAAAGAATATTTAGAGAGGCTGACATGAACATGCTTTAGGGGTGCAGTCCACAGCTGATTACCTGACTTTACTTAAAATCTATCTTAGAGAAGCAAAGTGAAGAAGAGAGAGAAAAAACAGGGAATTCCACTCAGGCACCAACTGGTAAAAGAAAAAAAAGAATCCTCAGACAAAAAAGTCTCTCCAGTAAAGGCAGTGGTGACAATAACGATGATAATAGTAATGAGAAAAAAGCCAATATTTTCTTGTTTTCTCCCTGGTACAGTTACATTTTTCATGTAGACCTTATCAAGATCCTCATTAGTAGCTTATGATGCTGTTTACACCACTTGTGTGTGCTGCAGACTAAATAGTATTTAACGTGATACATTTATGCATATATTTTATTGTGTAATATTTATTGTGCATTAAAATAACTATTAACTGCTCCTTATCTACAAGGTTCTATTCAAGTATGAAGTTACAGGCTAAATACTACCAGATCTGGAGTGATGTGATCTTTGTGTAGAGTTACAGGCTAAAATTAAAAGGCAAAAGAATGACAAGTGGGATGAGAACAGTGTGATTTAAAAATCAATGGCAATAAATTTTTAGGAGAAACCCAGCATAGCATTGTTTAAGAATTCAGTAGCTCCAGGTGAGAACAACAGCACTTGTGAAACCAGAGTGAAGGTCATGCTGCAGCCACCTGGCAGATGATGAAAAGTTACAGGTGCACCGTCACGTGGAGGGCAGGCTGCAGAACTGAAGGACTGCTGACAGCACAGACTCAGACACTGCCTAGCGAGTTGCTGTGGAAACTCCCAGTGCACCTCAGTTTGATGCAGTGTTCCAGTTAACAGGAAGCTTCAGCTCCTGGCACTGTATTAGAGTTTGTCCATGAATCCACGCTTGAGTCCAGTCATGTATTGTGTCTGCCCTGCAGAAATCATATGCTCAGCTTTAGAGACCCCTCACTGACTGGGGGGAGCCCTAAGTTTTTGCTATTATGTGAAGGCAGAGCACATGATGCTTTAACCATGATCTCCTTTGCTCTTTTATTAATGTTGCATAAGCATCCTACTGGATAACAATTTTGTCCAACAAAAACATAAAGAATGTCTGAGCTCAGCTTTTTCTCATACTTCATGAACTGCTGCAGAATTTTGTAAATACAGCAAAGGTATTCTGCACACAGTAGAGTGCTTTGTGTCAGAAAAGCCTTTAAGCTGACAACATACGCCTTTTATTTGATCTCTGCTTTGGAGATCTGCTTAAAATCCTGTCAAACCTTTTAGCAAGATGTATGGAAGAAAAAATAATAAGGTAAACTTTTCCATTAAACCAAGTTATTGTTACATTTTACATGAACTATATTTCAAAGCAATTCAAAAATCCCTGAATTTTGTTTGTTTTGTAGTTTGTGCTCATATTCAGGAAGTGTTTGATGATCTTCAAAAGATCTACTCTCTGCTGTTTTCTTTTATCCAATTTCAAGTGAGACAATGAAAGAAAAAACTTACTTATTTAGATAGAATTTAAGTGACTTTATTAAGCAAAAGAACAAAGAATGGGGTCAAGTATCTGTTCCAGACAGATTACTCTCTCTGAAAGGGAATAAAAAAAACAGTTTGATAAAGCAGGACTTTTCAGTCTCCTGCAGTTCTTACCAAGGTTATAACAGACAACTTGGAAACTTTAGTGAAATTAAAGCATGTAGTTCCTCTCTAAAATCTTTTACAAGTGGAAACAGATGACATACAGTCAATATGAGTATACCTTTTGAATTCTAAAGTGGATAATTTTGATTTTGTAATAAATAAATAAAACTAACTTTAAAAAGCACACAAGATTTGAAAGTTATAATAGAGAGTTAAATTAATCTACTTTTGTCTGCTTTCCAACTTTTGAAACATGGAGGCCATAGGTTGTTTTTTTTTCTTTTTAAAGATGTATTCAAGGACCTTGTCTTTTGATTGCTGTATTTTGGCAGACTTCCATAGTTTGGCACATTTAAGAAATGAAGAATCTAAATTGGATCCATGTAAGCAGCCAATATTTACAGAACAAATTTTGTTTACTGGGTGCTAGTTTAAGCTATGTAACAAGTGATTTAGGTGTGGTTTAATATGAAAACATTCTCTTAATTTGATAGACCTTGTCAGAACGAAGTAGGTGCTATTTCAATTATTTCTCCAAGAATATTCCTTCCCTTCCTTCCTTCCTTCCTTCCTTCCTTCCTTCCTTCCTTCCTTCCTTCTCTACCCCTTCGCCTCTCACTC
>VYXF01000337.1:508042-555360 GCA_013397295.1 Polioptila caerulea
TTTTTTTTTTTTTGGTACTTGAATTAGTAGAAAAATATCAATAAAGTCTGTCAATGTATTGTGTTTGAGCTATGAAAACCACTCCTTCCTTCCTTCCTTCCTTCCTTCCTTCCTTCCTTCCTTCCTTCTCTACCCCTAAGACTCAAAATATTTGTGTACAAGTTGAAATAACTTCCCTATATCCTTCCTAGAGGAAAGAGAAGTACCTTCTAGTCTTTCAAACAGAAGCTTTTTGTGATTTCTAATGACCCCTTATAAACTTTTTTCTTTCTCTTGCTTTCTTGGTTTTCTGGCTCATTGGTGGTGTTTTATTCAATTTATTTATCTGTTCTTTATTTTTTCTTAACATACTTTTTACATATTCTCAGCTGAAAAATATCTTGGATTACATTTTTTTTTTTGGTCACTGGATATATTTCAAATACATGAATAAATTGAAATAAATGAAGTGAGAACTGGATCTTAATTGTATAATCTACAGAGAGGGTTTAGGTGTCATGGACCATATTGATAGAAAGAAAACCCTAGAACTTGGAATCAATGTATTTTGTATCTTGAAAAGTGAAATAGATTGATATAGAAACAAAGGAAATGGAGACATGCAGCATAGAGAAGGGATCTCTGTTACATCATTATTTGTGTTTTAGTGCTACATCTTTTTATTGCAATGTTTAGGTATTATATCATATGCACATTTCAAGTTCTTAAGTTGTATCTACATTATACTAATCTAAGCATATCACATAACCACACAGAGAACATTGTGAAATATATTCACTTTCTTTACAGGCTACAGCTTGAGGAGCTAGTCCTAAAAATACTATTTACATAGAGCATGTTCAATGGGTATGTCACGTTTTACCTGTTCATCTAAATCAACCCTGATATTTCCAACACAAGGTTGTGTATCAAAATATAGAGACAGAGTATCAACAGTAATTACTTTAACACAAGTAAGGATTATTTTTCCTTGCAAATTCCATACCTGTCAATGTTTGCATAATTTAAGACTTGTAGATACTAATACAGATATAGTTTATTTTTATCAAAGAAAGGGTGCACATGAGTGATAGTGAATTGTAGTTAGTAAATGAAATGACAATGACATACAAGATGGTTTTTTCTCATGTGGGGGAGTGAGAAATCTTTTTCATCTTTCTGGGCTGGGGAGGAAGTTCATGTTGTCAAGATGAAAGCAGGTTTCTGGAACCGAGCAGATATCTGGAAGGCATTCAAGTAAGGAAGTGGCCTCTGCAGTCAAGAACTAAAGAGCTCTTTCAAGATAATATGATAGTATTTTTCTGCTTAAGATACTAAAATCAGTAGTTACTCATAGAACACGTGCTAGATAGGTAATGTTGCATGACATCTCTCAAGACTGGCAGTGCTTTACTTTTCAGTTACCATAAGTGGACAAGCCATATCCCTTCTTTACACAGAACTGCTATGGCTTGGTCTCTCATCAAGAATATGAGATGTTGCTTCATTTACTTAGCTTCTGCAAAAGAATTTTAAAGTGTATCTGATGCCTGCTAGCAGAATCATCGTGTCAATGTGGCCAAAATCTTGTTTCATTTTGCATAGGAATTAAAGATTACTTAGAGGTGAAGAAATGAAAGTGAGCATGAATATATTTTTCCAGTCTAGTAGTTTGGTGCTTACAAGGTAACAGTGAATGTTGATTCATGAGTTACTTCAGAATTTTATTTCCCAACAGTTTAATGTATAAGTTTCTTCAAAGTACTCCTCCCTTATTTAATGCCTTACCCACTTTGCTAAAGAGATTAGTCAACATTTGTTCACTTTGTGACTGATTTTCTAATCTCTCTGTGTGAGGCAGAAGTCATAGGAAATGCATATTCAAATCCCCAGAGGCAAAATGAATTGAATTTAGGTATCACACATCCTGGTTGCATGTGTTAATTACAATATAAAAAAGTAGCAGCAGTATCAGCTACTGTAAATATTTTTTTTTTTTAAATACATTACTTTTCTCATATCACTCAGTAAAATATTAGGATTTTGAAGAGGAGACATGCCTTTGACTGCTTAAGCTTTTCCTGCTGCCAAGGCCAGACTCAGTTTTACATTTCAGGGCTGTTCTTTTGAGTTTCTAGTTCATAATTATGGGAAGTGCAGTCTTGCAGTTCTGGACTGCAGTGTGCAGGAACTGCATTAGAAAAATGCCCAGTTGAAGTCCTTAGGGTGTAAGGTCTGCTGTATATCTGGGCATTGGTAACAAATGGCAGAGATTTCAATCATTAGCACATTTACAAGATCCAACCTCTTGGAGAAGAAAGGAATTTTTCCTTGGATGAAGACAACATTTCTTTGAAAAAATGTCACCTAAATCCCCAGGCCAAGACCTTGGATGAGCTGATTAAACATGGCCTTGACTTGGTATCCTAAGATTAGCAAAATACAGCCAGAAGACTTTAACCTGAACTGTGACGGGTTTTGTATAAACTGAGGAAGGAAAGTTCAAAGAAGAGCTTAAATTCCTTTGAGAACCTCTTTCTGGGATGTGTGTTGATGATTTGCTGACTGACACAAGAGGAGGTAGGAAACTTGACTGGCCAGATGATGAGCAAACGTTTGTCATGATAATGAAGGGAATGATGGGGCCTGATGAAACTGCATAGCTGTCAGATATTTGCAAGGGATCTGAAAAGGGGTAACATGCACTAAAGATAGAATATGGTTTTATAGCATAGGTTGGATGTATAAGAGTGCCAGATTGAGTTCAGAGAACTTTGCCATGTAATTGAAGTTTAGTAGATAATTGCTCATGTTGGAATACATCTGCTTCTTGCAGAAAACAGTATACTTTAGAAGGATAGTTATTTTAACTTTGGTTTGTAACTCTCTTTATCCCTGATCTTATATGTCAGTACTTTTATGCACAGATTTAAAATTACTATGGCTTTGACCCTTGGAACATAGACATATTGGAGAAAGAAATGAGTCAAATCCTAGATTTTGGAAAGCTCATTGTAAGACTTTCTCTATAACTGCATATGTCTTATTGGTTTACATTCACTCACTGAAACAAAACATAGAATATTGCATGAACACTAAGTAAGAAAAAATACTTTGTTTTCCTACTTTTTTTTTCTTCAACATTGTACTTGTGTACTTCTAGTTCTTTAAAGTAGGTAGGTAATAAGATACTGATGCAGCCTAAGAGACCATTGTTTTTTTACATGCATCTTTACCTAGGCAAACACTTGGTTGCAGAAGGCTTGTGTAGAGTACTGGTAAATGTTTTACATTAATGTAGCATTAATGTTGGCATTGCTTTGAATTACATTTTATAAACTTAATCAGTTCCACCTTCTTCTTAAAATCCAAGACAAAAATAGCTACATATGGATATGTATTCACCAATAGATACAGAGGGACATACGTATGTAGGCATATGTAATAGGTATCACATACTTGACATGCTTTACTGAAGTATTGAAATAAAAATCTAATTCCTCAGTTTACTCTAGTTCTTTAAAACATTTAGACAATGTAAGATGACTTTTAACATGTTAGAAATACCTTATGCATCCTACATTCTCCAGCAAAGAAAGAGTTCATCTGTCTGAGGTTAGGTGGCAGGGGTTCTCATTCCCTAACACCCTTCTGCCTGGTAAGTATTATGTAGCTCAAAGGAGAATATAAAGCTCTACTTTAAAATTTCAAATGAACTCTAAAGGAACATGCTAGATAAAGATTCTAAGCCAGTTTATTGGTGATTTCCCTTTTCATTTTGCCTAAGGAGATCTCAAATGCAGAGTAGTAATAAAGCTACATGTAAGATTGTAACTGTCTCATTCCCCCTTATTTTCTTCCCCTTTTCATCCTTATTGCCCTCCTTCCCCCTTCCCTCCATCCATCCCTGCTTTCCTCTCCTTCTCCTTCTTACTCCCTTTCTTTCTTCAGATTTATTGTAGGGGGGGAAGTAAAAAATACACTCGTTTTATACTTTTTCAAAGAAAGAGGGACATAAATTTGATATCTGTGAAGGTCCTGGAAATGTAAATACAAAATGTTCAGACTGCTTATTTGCAAATATAAATCATACATTTTTTCTTGAATATGTTTAAATCAATTATTTTCTGATATATTTGCTGATCTGTCTTTACAATGTGTTTTCAAAATTATTCTTTACACATATGCTTGCTAAATTATATTGAGTTTTTCCTAAAACTGTATTCTCCCCACCACATGCATACTTCCTCAAATATATGTTTTAACATCGTAAGAACCCTAAAAATCTATTAAATATTTTTAGAAAAAATACAGGTTTTTTTCTAAACTTATCACTTCTTTGATAGGGCATATCTGTTGTTTTACAATTATACATCAATTTATTATTAATTTATCTGTTATGTTTTTAAAAAACTCTGTTGAGGTCTAATGATGTTTAGATCAAAAAAAAACCCCACAGTATATTTTATCCCTAGACTGAAAAATGAGTTATCAATATCAGTCTCATGCACCTAAAAAAAAGCTGAAGATTAATAGTTGATATATTGATGTTGCTGTAGGATTTTATCAGTGTTTTTAGGTCATTTTTAGGTGATTTTAATGTCTGTTTGAACAATACAGCAATATTATTTGCTGTCTGTTTGGATGTTTTCATCTATCTGATGAAATTTATGTTTCATATTTGGAATAATTTTATTAGTCCTTTGAATTAGAATTTGAACTGAGTCTATGGTCTGGAACATACCACTCCCCCTGCTCTTTATTATTTTCTTTCTTTTTCTGTTATATTTCTTTACAAAAAAAAGTCAGATGAAAGTGTCTATAGGTGCTTACTACAGATGGCTGTGAAAAAGACTCATGTACTCTTTATCCAGAAAGGAAAGGGTCTTTTCTCCTTGGCACTGACTGATGTCAATAAATGTTGGTTTGTTTGGGGTTTTTTTTGTTTTGTTTTGTTTTTTTTGGTTGTTTTGTTTTGTCCCAGGTAGAGATAAACATGATTGAATGCTCTTGATTTAGTACCAGATAGTTTTGTTTGTTTGTTTGTTTTGGCAGCTTATTGTCTGCTTTTTAAAATACTTATTTGTAAAGCTAAATACAGAGGTAAAATCAATATTACGTTTATTTGAAATTTTACCACAATAACTGTATTTCAATAAAGCATTCAATTTTTATGGTATTCAGGGTAATCTGCACTATTGGTTAGTCTGATGAGAGGACCAGGTGATAAATTGGAGATAAAAGCATGTAAGAGCACATAATAAACAGACCCAGTGAAATGCAGGACTTGGCAACTTTGATAGGGTTTCTAGGAGTTGGTACTACAGATGAGACCTGATAGAAATATACTTATCCTAGATAGTCTGTTAGAGATTTCATAGAGTCTAAATATTATTGCTAATAACCCATATTGTCTTGAATTGGATAATTCACTTCTTTTGTTTTAATGTGTCTATTTTCTTTAGCTGAATGTGGAGCAACTGTCTCTGGAAATGAAGGAACATTGTTGTCTCCAAATTTTCCATCTAATTATGACAACAACCATGAATGTATCTATAAAATTGAAACTGAGGCTGGAAAAGGGATCCATCTTAGAGCCAGGAGCTTTCAGCTGCATGAGGGAGATATTGTTAAGGTAACAAGAAAAAATTATTTCACTTTCTATGCTGAATATTCACATTGCATGAATAAATCTGTTTCCAATGCCAACTATCTTTATTTTCATTTCACTTTCTGACACAAAATTAATGAATTCTAGGTGGATAGCATCACTGCCTTTACACTAGATTAAATGATTTATATTAGATTAAAATAAACTATAGCAGATATTTGGGAGTTCAATTACATTTCTAGAAGTATTAGACGGTTTAAAGTGGTTTAAATCTTAAAAGGAAACCTGAAATTTGAACTTGGATTTTGAATACCTGGATTTTGAATATTTTTTTCTTTTTGCACAATATTTATAAGTGTAGCCCAGGGATTTTTTTTTCCCCCTAACAGAAACTAACATTTCAATATTGCCTAAAACTTCTAAAGTTATAGAAGATGTCTTTCATTCTTTTACATTGCAGGTAACCTTTGAAACACAGCCTAAATATATATAGATTTTAAACATGTACTTTCCTACAGCATGACGATAAGTTGCCTTTTTCTAATAGTAACTGTGGCATTCTCGTATGTAATGAAATTCCTGATATTCATCTGAAGTGTTGACTGTACATTAAATTAGTCTTTCAAATTTATGCCTCCAAATTTTTGGTTAATTAATACTTAAAATCACAAAGTATTCAGAATTCAGTTAGCAACTTCCTCTCTGGATATCTCCCAGCAACCCATTTAACATGTTAGAAATTACTGTCTACATTTCAAACTTGTTTTTTAATTTGCACTGAGTGCTTCTCACAAGGAGTTTAAAGATATAATTGTTATGGATCCAATATTGGTGGCTATATTTTTATCCATTTCATCATCTTAAGAGCTTCCTTATATGATTAAGTGTGACAATTTATTTCCTGCAAAAAATAAGGCGTTTAGAGATAGGATGAAGGTGAAAAAAAAAGAAGGGAAAAAAAAGTCTTCATTTTAATATAGAAATTTATGTCTTTGTTATTATATCTGTTCTTTTCAACAAGTACAGTCTGCATTTGACCAGGAAATTAGCAAAACTTAGTTTAGTTTATAGAGTAGAAAGTTACAATCAAAAGAACAGCATTTTCTCTGTCTTCACCCACAAAAACATTGATAATAAATTATACCATATATAAAAAACTGCAAGACCTTGGGTTTGCTTTTAGATCAAAGGGAATTGAGTAGGTGGACAAAATACATGGTCTGTATTGTCCTTTGCTCCCATTATCCATGGTCTGACAGTGCAGATCCCCAGACGTATTTTTGCTCTGGAGAGATGCAGCAGATAAGAACTTAATTGCCCACTGAGTTGCTTGAATGTGGTACATAAGTCTCCCAGAAGCTTTGCAGATATCTGGTTTATAAATAATTTAATAAACTACTTAAAAATCTACAACAAGAAAATCTCTTAGAAAACCCTAAAGAAACATTCAAGAAACTCAGTTATCCTTCAGAACATCTCATGAGTAATGTCCAGCGTACTTAGCAATATTCCCCAGAGATACAAGAAAGATTTGCCTGAGACAAAACTCTTCTGAGCAATCTGTTAGATACTTTCTTCTTTTATAGATCTTTTAGCACAATTCTTCAGAGAATCCAGAGGAACCAAAGGCAAAATTGGGGTGATGTCTGAACTGCGCGGACTGTTCTATGGTTTTGAGTCAGTTGGCACAGTACAACTTCCATTTATTCAATTGAGCTCTCTTCCACTACTTAAGGTCTCTCTATTGCCTTCATTTACAAAAATAAAGTCTATTTCCTCTCTATTCCCATGCCAGGATGTCCTTTTACATATTTCCATTAGAATCAGCAGTTTGGCAAGTCTATGGACTTTGAAGCTTGCTTTCTTTCCTATCTGCACCCAAAATATGAGCAAAATGTGTTATAAACTCCAGCCTTCTACATTGTGCTGCACAGAAGAAAGCTGCTACACTGCCTTGCTGGCAGCTTGCAAGGGATGCACTAAGCTTAAGAATATTTATAAACCTTGTGCTGAAATATACCACATTTTCCCAGCTCAGTATGGTACTCTGTTTTACAAGAAAATTCTGCATGTACATAATGTTGCATTGGGTGTGGGTGCCCAGGCCTGGCAGCAGCGGCGGCTCTGTGAGGGGAGGCTGGGGCTCCTCCAGCTGGTTCCAGCCGGTTCCAGCCGGTTCCAGCTGGTTCCAGCCACCCAGGGCAGGGCTGAGCCACGGATGGGCAGGGGGATGTAGGTAAAGAAGGGCAAAAAAGGCTGCTCAATATTTTGTGATAAAGAGAGCTGATAAAAGCCTGTAATAATAACTCAATAATCCGAAGATCACAGAACCATAGAATCAATAGGTTGGAAGAAACCTTCAAGATCATCGAGTCCAACCTATTCCCTGACACCTCAACTAAACCATCCAGTCTTTTTTTAAACACATCCAGGGATGATGACTCCACCACCGCCCCAGGCAGACGATTCCAGATCAACCCATCAGGAGTGTCAGAAAAAGCGTATAATAGTTCTGTTTGGGGTAACATCATGACAAACTCCCTGACGATGTAGTGAAAGGATTTCAGAATGTTAGCAATGCCAGCAAACTATACAGGCCTTGCCTGACCAGCTTCCAAAGGAATATTTTAAAAGTGTGCCCCTTTTGCATGATTTTATGCTGTAAAATCTCTGCAGATAAGGAACTTTGGTAAGTTTAGTTGTAAGTAATTTCTTTTATCTCTCAGAATGAGAAACTTCAAGACACATTAAGAAGCTCTAGTCAGCATTTCCTTCTCCTTCAGATGAGCATTGTAGATTCCCATAAAAGGGGCGGATACATTAGCACTGTTATTGGAGCATTTCTCTTCATGAATAACTGTGGCGCTGTCCTCTTTTATTTTAACCCCAGCAAGAAAAACAAACACTTTTAGTTCCTCAAAAATAGGTAAAAAGAGGCATCCCTGAATGCTTTGGCTAAATTAATCCTAAACACAGCTCCAAACAATGCTGCAATCATTCCACGCTGCCCCCAAGACCAGCTCCTGCAGTTTGACTACACCTCTAATGTTAAACTCCCATATCTTGCACCATACGGTGGCTCTCTGTCTCAGAGACAGTCTCTGGCCTATGCAGCTCCTGCACTACTGCTTTCTCAGGGAAGATTTGTGGAGGTGTTAGTAAATCTGCATTAAATGTGTTCCAGGGATGCACCAACAATATATTCAGTGTAGACAACCAAGTTGTGGTGACTTGACTCCTACTCTGTCACTATTTATTTGCTTTGAAAGTATTAACTAATGTGCAGCTCTATGTATCAGCTCAGTATTTAAGTGGGAATATTGAGGCTGGATATTGAGGCTGTAGAGCATATGGAATGGCATATAATTTGCAAGAGTATTTTATTGCACTAAGACTATGCATGAGGAAGGGTCAAAATTATTGCTTTCAAGAAGAATGTATGCACGTTAATGTCTGTAATTTGTGGGCAAAATATCCCATAGCTGTGAAAAAAATTGAACTTGAATTAGTGGGATAGAAATTTAAATTCAAGTGAAGTAATGGAAACAGTTTCACCGTCTTGAGGGACATATGACAAAAGTGAATACTTTGATTATCTCTTTATTTTAGAGTTTATCCTTTCTCACTCACTAGCACTTCATTTTCCTGGTCTCCCTGTTTTAGCTGCCACTGGAAGATTCATGATTCTTTAAAGTGGCTAATTATGTCAGAATCTTTATAATGTAGTTGCAGTGAATTTGTCAGAGGTAAGAGGAAAAGCAGAATGTTATATTTTGGTTTTCATATCTTTTGCCAAATAGACCTTCTTTCTTTCTTTATGACTGGGGAAATTATAACTGCAGCATGCCAAATGTATTTCAAAGGGGTTCTCCTAAATAAGTTAAATGTATGTACTAAATATGAATCAATAGCGATAAATAGTCTAGACTAGTTTAATAAATATATTCTGTGCCTCTGGAATCAGTGGCATATGACACAACACAATGGTTGTACACAAGCTGTCTGTTGGGAATGATCCTTGGCCCACAGTAATTAGCATCACAAGCACTGGTAAAAAAGTGTTTTCTTTTCTTTTCAACCAACTTTTCAGTGTAGACAAGGCAGATTCAGTTTTTGTATCTGTTCACTAACGATATTTCCCTTATTGGAGTAGATATGTACTTGTTTATGTCTGTGATGTGTACAACAGATAAGTGTCACCACAAATAGTACCAGCCTTTTTTGTTTGTTTTTGGGGTTTTTGTTTGTTTGTTTTGGGGGTTGTTTTTATGGCTGATTTCACAGGATCTCTCCTCTAATTTTAATTTCATGATTTTTTTTTTTTTTTTTCATTTGGGTCTGAATTAATCTTGAGGGATTCTATTATTTAACTTGTTAGTTCTCAGGTAGGAAGAATATCTCTGTCTTGGTTTGAATGACACGTGTCTGCTAAGGAAGGCAGGAGCCTCCCTTGGAATGAAGGATGTAAACCCCCTCCCTCTGAATCATTAAAATTTTGAAATTAAGGGGCTCTCAGGCAAAGATATGGGAATAGAAACAACAGTTCTTTATTAGGAGAACTAAAATAAAACATGCATGCAGTATTACAAAAAAAACCAGAGCCAGAATCCAACCTGACACCCTGTGGGTCAGGGTGTTGGCAGCAGTCCCATTAAATGGTGGCTGCAGCCCTCCTGGAGTGGCAAACGTGGCTCTGTTGAAACAGTGATCCTGTAGAAAGATGTAGGTTTCCTCTGAAGGTCCAGTGGAGACAGATGAGCCTGATCTTCCTCTGAGAGTTCAGTGGAAAGGGCTGGCTCAGTGTTCTGAATCCCAGGTTTTTATCCAGGTAGGAATGCCTGGCCCCTCCCCCTGGGTGGAGCATTTCCCCAATGGGATGATGTAATTTTATCAGTGGGATTCAATGGTCCATTAGCAGAAGATCTCTCCCTGGAGGGAGGATGGGTTGTGGAAGAGATAAAGAAACTGCCCCAGCTGGTTTCTTACCAGCTGGTCTATTGACAGAAGATTACACCACCACCCACCTCAGTTCCAACAGATGGTGATGGAATACAAACACTTATTTTTGTTTACATTTTGCACTGCAACCCATGACAATCTCTAAGTCAGTGAGGTAGAACACTGTTGAAACAAGATGTCTGTAATCTCTGTGTGTGCATGTTTTTTTTGTTTTATTTTACAGATGAATAAAAATATCTTTTTAAACATAGGCAGTATTTTTAATTAATTACAATTAGTAGAACATTCCACTTCAAGTATTATCTCCCAGATCAAGTGTAATATATCTATGGAAATAAATCTTATGGGGAACAACTAATTCTTTACTTTGTACAATAGATTTTAAGCTCTAATAAATAAAGCGTAATCCATCCATGAAATTGATTGGTAGTTCTGTCCCAAGAAAATGGTTAGAAGCTTGCAAGTAATTTTTCAGATGCTCTTAGCCTAGCTTAAAGTCATATTTCTTCCAAGAGGTGGACCTGAAGTATGTGTAACTGCTTGCATGAACCTTAAATACATTGGATTCTTTCTTTTGAGACATCTCATCTATGTGCCTTGGTACAAGACAATTTTTCCATCAATAATAAAGACTGAATGTATTCTATCAATGGCTAGCACAATATATTATTTTTCAAAAGTTTCTTTTAGAGTAGGTAATTGTTTATATCTGTGTAGGTTTACAGAAGTAAATATATGTTTTAGTCTTAAAAAATCATTATGCATATGGTTTTATTATTTTATTTTGTTTATTGCATGTGAGATGAGCATGATACTTTCAAGATATTTACCTATGGATGGCATGCTGGTATTTTCTCCACAGCAAAAAATAGAACTGCTTTTAATTGTTGGTCCTCACCTACAAATGTTGCAATGATCTGTCATCTCAAAAGAAGCATTTTAAAATTTTGTTAATAATAATTACCATAATTATTTTTAATAACAATAATAATTAATTATAATGATTTAGTTAATAGAACTGGACATTTAAATAGGAAGAACTGCCTGTGACTCAGATGTAGCAATTTAGATTGTTAAATGCGCCACTCTTGCGTCTCGCTGGAATCAATATAAATCTGCACCGTACCACAAGGTCTGCAAGTGGAGGGATGAAGATCCAGGGCTTGAAATATTTACTGTAATTGTAGCTTTTGTGCTGGTTGTCTCTACTCACTCTAGGATACATGAGACAAGGGCAAATTATCTCTCACTTCATATCAGAAACCAGATGTTCAAATCCATTTGTTGCTTTTGTATAAGCATAGACATGACATTTCATGTGTGGTGTGTATTCACACATTTTATATTACTTATTTATACATGAGAAAGTAGAAGAGATGAATTTAAAGAAAAAATTACTTTGTAAGTTCATTTTGAGAAAACAAACCAACAAACAAAACTGCAGAAGGCTATTTCTGCACTTTGTGGCTTTCAAGGTTTGGCAATAACTAAAAATGAGGTTTTTACCCACTTGGCAAGAGTTTGTACTTCTGTATTTGTTAACAGTCAAAAGGGCCTTCTTCAAAAATCTAGGATTTGAAAAAGTGCATAGGTTGATACTATTGAAAGTTTTCAGTAAAGTAACATGGTAAATGAGAACATCTCTACAATTATTTTGGAAATAGACTCACATATCTTTTTGAAAACTTTTCAGTCTTTGTTAAATCCTACAGTAAACCAAAATTGCTGCAGGCTTAGAGCTTGAGATAAAAGACGACAGATTAACTTCAACATCTCATTTTTGCTGTGGATATATCCAGACACNTATTCTCACAAGACACGAGAGAAGTGAGTAGGATGTAAAGGTTTACCTTCAATGGTGGTTTCAGAACTTATACTTCTGTTGACCTTTGTGAATAATCAAGAAAGCAATTTGAGTTTACAAAACCTCAGAAGATAGAATTGCATATAAATATTAGTTTTTTTCAAGATGAGCTCACAAAACCAGAAAGGCAAAAGACTATAAAACACCTGAAGGGGGACTGTATATTTAAGATTTCACTGACTGTATAACCCAGGTGTATATACCTCTCAAAATAGATACACTAAGGTTTTGGAGAAACTATTGGCAATACATTGCTAACTTTAGAATTATTTATAAATGAAACTCTTTCAAATATTTAGATTTGATGTCCAATTTTGTGCTTTTATTTCTGTAAGGTGTACGATGGAAAAGACAGTTCTTCACGCTCTCTTGGAGTCTTCACCAAAAATGACATGATGGGAGTTATTCTTAATAGCACCTCTAACCATATGTGGATAGAGTTTAATACCAATGGATCTGATACTGACCAAGGATTTCAGCTGACTTATACAAGTAAGTAGCTTATAAATATGATGTGATTTATTGCTTTGTGGAGAAATGTGTACTCCTCAGCTGTAGTGATTTCTTTTTGAATGTTTAATGTAATTTCCTAGAATGTACTGTGGTTAAGAGACCGAGCTTTACTTGTCTACGTGGCTGAATAGGTGTTAGTAATTTAAAAACACTGTTGAAAGCAAATTTGTAAGTTTTTGAACTTAGAAAACATGATTATTTTTAAGACTTAGTAGTGAAATTGTGACATGTGAGTTGAATATATTAGTTGTTAAACTGCCGCAGAAAATGTACAGAAAGTCAGTGTTTTAAAATGGGAAGTTCAATCTCTGCAGTCAACTTAGACAAGAGAAGAGAAAAGAAAAAGAAAAAAGAGAAAAAAACCCCAAAAAGTGTAGAAATGAGAATTAAAAAAAAAAAAAAAGAGCGCACACTCTTAATCTGGCCTGACTGCTTGTCAGGATCAGAATGGAGTATTCTGAATGGAGACCAGAGTGGGCAAGTTTTGACAAACAATGCAATTGACTCACAAACTGTATGAAATTAATTGAATTAATTTTGCTGGCAAAACAATGAGTTTTTTGTGGGGAGTAGCTTTGGGGATATCTAGTTTATTTCCAATACACATAAAGAGATATTTTTCCAGGTTTCAAGGAATATACAAGTTCCATTTACTTTCAATTTATTACCTTATACATTACTTTCCATGAATTGCTGTTGAATCTTGCAGAGCAGAGCACCATAACATAGTGTGGCACAGAAATGGAGTCATTGCTCAGTTTAGTAAATCTGATGTTTTCTCTTTGGTTTAGAGCAAGCTGTGGAATAACCTTTTAGATTTTTTTTTTTTTTTACAGAACCACTGAAGAATGACTAGGGAAATCTACTCTAATTTGCCTAGAGAAACTGTAGAAATTTTTCTTTGAAAGAAAAGGAACCAAACATCTGTTATAAAAACAATCTTATTTTAAGGGCTCTGATTTAAAGGGTCTCAAATCAGTTCCTTTCAAATCCTGCTTCAGTGATCAGTTCCACCTACTGTTTACAAATGTAATTTTACTTAAAAATAGAATTTTGTCTAATTTTTAAAGCCAATTGCTTGATTTTGTTGCCCTTTATTTAAAGATTTGCCCTCCTGCACCGTATTTTTCTGTGTAAGATAAGGTACAATAATTCATATCTTAAGGCTTTTCTTCCTGACTGTTTCATTTGTTTTGAAATTCTGTTTTCTATTCTTCCAAGTATTTTCACATTCCCTAAAGTGTGTAGACAGAATTTGACATAATCTTCTAACTACTTTTAATACCAGCCAGAGAGGCAAAACTTATTTTCCTATATCTGCATAACATTTTACTTTTTTAAATTTTGGTTGCCAAGTATCTAATTTATTTTATCATATGTAATCAGTTAGCAGCCATTCATGCTGAGAAGTTTATCTGTAATGACTTCCTACTTTTTCTCATATGAGACAATCCTCAATTGAAAATACAAGCTAATTCTTTACTTCTCACCTGTGTTTTCAGGAAGCCAAATCCAATATAATAAATTTTGAGACAGTGACCATCTAACCAGGTGATTTCCCCCAACTGTAACTGTTATTTCCAAACCCTTCAGTGTGGGACTTTGCACCATTCATAAAATAATACAAACAGAAAATACAAGCAGAAGATGTATTCTTTTTCAGTGCTTTGAAAACTGGCTGCAGTGCTGACTCACATTACTTTTCTGAAAGTCCTATTCTAGTAATATTTTAAAGATTAGATATACCAGGAATTTATACTCATTATTTGATGGACTTGGATTTTTTTTGGTGCAGTTACAATTCAGTTCAGTTACAATTTAGTTACTAAACAAATATGTCTGTTTTTCATTTGGTAAATACATGAAACACAAAATGATAATTATCTTTCTGGATTAATAAAGCTATAGTTTACAGTAGAATTAACTGAAAGATTACTCTTAAGTTTATTTATTCACTCTTCAGATTGAACTATAAGATAGTTTAAAATTACTAAAATAAATTTCAAAGGTGCTAAAATATGGCTTTCACTGAAGAAAATGAGAAATATATGCTGGAGTGAATGAAATTGAATAATTAATATCATAAGGCAGAAATAGGAGAAGTGATGGTCTAATAAATTAGGTTAATTAATTCAGGTTACTTTCTATCTGATTGTTGAGTTCTTGCTACCCAGAAGGCATCATCAACTGTCCTTAATTGTTGGTCTTTGTAGAACTTTTCTTCCTACTAATGCTATTGAAATTAAGAAGCAACATTGCATGTTGTTATTAAAAAGACTAATGTAAAAATCTGCTATTTCATTTGTGTGCAACAACCTTTCCATCCTTTTTGATAGTGTGAATTCTGATGATGACGTTAAATTTTAAAATACAACAGAAGAACTAGCTAATGATCCATGAGGACAGAAATGTGGATATTGAAACTTGTATCTCTGTTTTCAGAATCTCATTACTGACATAGTAAAACTGACTTTTATAAACTTGGAATCCAAGATGTTTGTATAAATTGTTGAAATCAGAATATAAGAAGATATTAAAAGGAAATCTATAAAGGATTCAAGTTCTAAATGAAATGTGATGAAATTTCTCATTAAATCTTCTGTAGAGGAAATTGTTTCAGATAATACTGAATGGAAGCTGGAAATTATAGTTATCCTATTCTTTGAGCTATAACTGCAAGATGCTTTCAAGAAACTAGTTTCATCCTGATAGGTAGAGGTATTTTTTGCTCAAAAAGAACATGAAAGCATCTGTACTCTTTCTTAAGTTAACTGTCTTGAGAAACTAAGAAATATTTTGAGTGAAAAGTAAAATTGCAATGATTTTATTTGAGGAAACAACTTCAGAAAAATGGAGAGTATTTTAGTCTGAAATTGGTAGGGTAAGTAAATATGGAGTAAGAGTCCATGAAACAGTAATTTGAGCAGTGGCTGAATATGACTCTACCAGAGGAGAAGAAAAATGAGGAACAAAGAAGGCAGCTTGTTGACTTTGTGTAAAACAAGTTTATATAAAGTCATTTCCTCATTGCGTGTTAAGAGGAATAAGGTCGAGTGTCCACTTCCAGGATCTCTACACTGCTGTCAGAGAGAATGACTGTGAACATTTATATCTCAGTGCTGAGGAGATGACAACATAAGCTTGATGAGTTTAATTCCCTATGTGTAGAGGACATCAGTAGCAATCTGCATGTAAAAATTTAAGTGTATGCTTGTTGTAGCCACAACTGACATGTGTGACAGCTATTTTTTTTTTTTTTTAATTTTAGAAAACATCTGTTAGTCTTTCATAATTGCAGTTTTCTAATTCAGGGGATCTTTTTTCCCTCTGTCTGATTGGAACTTTTCTCCCTGAGACACCTCTAATTTTTGTGGGGAAGAGAAGATTAGGAAGAGGGATTCCCACAGCTATTCCTGTTCACAGCTCAGTTATATGATTTGGCCATTCTGGTATAAAGATAAATGTTGCAGGGCTTTCTGCTGTCATGTCAATGGCATTGAATATTAAATTGACATTCAGATAAAACAAAAATCTTTTTGATGCCACAGAGTGACAGGCAGAAAAAGCAAAACACAGCTGTCTTGTAAAGGTAACAGACTGCAACTTTAAATAAGGAGCAATTCAGTACTGCTTCTGAATAACAAACAGGAAGTCTCCATGCCAAGCCTAACCACTCCTCTCTCAAAGTCCTGACACAAGAGGAAGTTTAGCAGTGTTTGTTTTCACTCATCATGCTGAACTTACTCCAACTTGTGTCATGAGTGTTTCCTTGCTCCTGTTTAATCCTCCTTCCTTGGACATAGTCTCACTTTTCTTAGGTTTTGGAAAAAAACAAAAAGTAATACCTGTGCACTTTCTCATACATGTCATTACAAATGTTTTGTGATCCTCTGAGTGCCACCTAATGCTGCCACTGTGTGATCTATATGGTCTTGTACAGATCACAGATCACTCAGCACTGTACTGTACTTGCACAATTTTCTCAGTAAAGTTCCCAGACATTTGAGAAGAAAACACTTTCCCTTCACAGAACCATCTAGAAATATCAAAAGTAATTTCTTTTCGTGGTGAGGGATGATGGATGTCTATATTCATGATGTATAAGGAACTTTACCACTATGTAGAATTGCTCCTTGGACTTTTCTGAGACCTGGAGGTTTTTACTGTGTGCTTTGCACTTGCAACTGTTTGTCCGAAATAGCATGAAGTTGCTGTTGGACCTTATCTAGACATCTTTTTCAGGAGCAGCTTATCTAGCTCTCTATGGCAATTTCATGGTTCCCCAGTCCTGTGCAGTAAATAATGGAAGCAAAAGCTTCACTTATCTGCAGATTAAACCTTATAATATATTGTAATAAGTCAGTGGAAGAGTCCATCCAGAAATACTGACAGATATCATCTGTAGGAACATGCCTGGCTGCACTGGCCCAGTCAGTACTGTGTTCTGCCTCTCAACAGACTCCTCTGTGTTTCAGAAATATGAAGAACTAGTTAGAGAGTTTTAAAAGTCTGAAAATGATTCAGGAATTTGTGGTATACTCTGTAGCTAGATTTTAGATTTCTGAAGGGCTGTCACTAACTTGTCCTTGATTTGCTGCTATAGATTAAAAATTAGATTCCATGTTAGTTCCTCAACAATTATTTTTTTATCTTCCACTTCTTTGTGATGTGAAATTACATATTCTCCTGTACTTCCATGCTAAGATGGAAATGAAGGCTGGAAAAATCTCACTAAGAACTTGTCTTTTTGAAAATGAATGTTATGTAGGCACAAATCATAATTTAATGGTAACATCCTCAAATTTCAAATGCATGATGACCATTTCTTTCTCTAAAAGCAGAATTCTCCATGGTTATCATTTCTTTCAGAAGAATTCAGGCCCCTGAGCTGCGTTTCACTCCACAGAGCTTACCACAGATTTAGGATTGTGCATAGATTTTTTTAAATGAAGTTTAATATTTTCATTTGCATTTATCATCCTTTATATTTAGCATAGTTAGTAGTTTTACAATATTCTCTTCATTGGTCTGAAAATATACTTTTCAGCTTAAGAAAATAAATTTTTAAATACATTTCTCAGATATGATGCACTGGTTTGGCATTCGTGATATTCTGTTACAGCTGAAGACTTAGTTCTAATTTTCAATTTAAGTTCTGTGTTATAATCATTCTTTAACCCTACTGCTTTCAAGGAATATTGAAAGTTAATGTGTGGAAGGTGAATCTGAATTACCATGGTCTAAATTTATATAAATTGTTGAAACCATTTATAATAGTTAATTTGAGAGAATCATGAACTTTAATTTAGTTCATTTCCTATTCTACAGTAATTGAAAAGCTTAGAATATCAGTGAAAACAATTTTCTGAAACTTCAGACTCAGACAATTATTCTAGCACACAGTCTCAAATTCATGAGTATAGTGGCTTTGCCTCAGGGTATATAATGTCAGTTTAGCAGAACAATCCAGTAATGAAAAGAAGCTCTTCTGGTTTCTTTTTCCTAACTGGTCTGAATATAAGATCTGTTCAATTCAAACCTTTACACAATGCAGTAAAATGTAAGACACCAAAGACAAATATTAAATGAGTGCATCCTTACCAATACATGTGTGACATAGTCACAGGTCCCATTAAGAGCAGTACTGTTATGTGACTGACTCCATATGAATATAACCCCAAATGAATATATCATGCACAGAAAAAACTCTTCTGAAAGAAAGTCAAAGTTGCAAATGAGAAAAAAATAATGAATGTGAAAAGAATTTTTTTTAGAAATATTCATTTCACTTGCATACAAAAATTATGATATCCTGATTAATAACATGATGACATCACAGTCTCTTCTCTCCTTCCTCCCCCAGAAAATTAAATTGCCTTCTGCTTTCAAAATACTCTACATTTACATAGTCTTCCCTTTCCCTTAAATCCTCAAAACTTTGCGTAAACAAAAAATATTCTTCAGTACAACAGTTTTTTGTAATTGAGGTTGGTTTTCACTTTTAATTTAAAGATGTCTATGAAGTTGCTACTCGTAAACAGAATAGATGCCAAATATTTTTTTATCTCTAAGACAGAAACAGTGAAAATAATTTTATTAGGTGAATATAAGCACTGTATTAATCTTCTGTTTGAAAAATTATATCAACCCATGCTTTGTAAATGGAAATGCTGGCATGGTGATATTTTGAATTTTTCCCATCTCAAGAACATCCTTCCAGATTTTTTGAGGTACAGATCTTTAGCCACGTAGACTTATGTGAACAAATCCTACCCTATGAATGAGTACTCCAAAATATTTTTTTTTCAGCAGGCCTGGATTAGGATGGAGCTGAACACTTTGTTAATCTGTATTGGATTTGACTAGGATGGAGTTAATTTTCTTCAGCTAAGAAAGCATGGAGTTAATTCTTTTTTCAGAAAGAATTTATTCACTGAAAGGGTTGTCAAGAATTGGAAGGGGCTGCAAAGGGAGGTGATGGAGTTATTGTCCCTTGAAGTGTTCAAGAAACAGCTGGACTTGGCATTCATGCGATGGTTTAGTTGAGATGGTGATGTTTGATCTAAGGTTGGACTTATGATTTTGGAGATCTTTTCCAACATTAATAATTCCATGATTCTATGATTCTTCAGCTAATGTTGAGCAGTGCTTCACAGTGTTAGGGCCTTCTCTGTTACTTGCTCTGACATGCCAGCAGGTAGGCTCAGGCTGGGAAAGAAGGTGGGAGGTGACACAGATGACCTGGATTGAATGGTGACACGTGTGGTGTGAAAGAAGGTATTACAGGCAGCCCTGCCCCTGATAAGTCACAGTGGTGCTAATTACCAAAGAAGAGGAACAGCCCTGCTTTTGATGGGTCACAGCTGTGACTAATGAAGATAGGTGTGATAAAAGGGGTGGGCTGGCTAGTCAAAAGAACTTTTTGATGAGGAGGAGCCTTTTGATGAAGAGGATGTGGAGGAAGAGAGCCCTGAGGAGGTAGAGGAGCCCTGAGGAAGAGGGAAACAAAGAGAGAGTTGCTGGTGGCATAAAGATCAGCTGGGAGGAGTTGGAGCCTGCAGTCGGAGTTGATATGGCTAAGGCCTGTGTTCGGAGTCTGCAAACTGATGTTTGCAGACACAGTGCAGTAGGAAATAACCCTCAGAGTCCGCAATTGGATCCTACGGTAGGAGCTTGCTGCAGTCAGAGATGGCTAAACTATAAAGAAAAGTAAACTGGGACCCTTTTCACCTAACAAGGGGTCTACTGCAACAATGCATTTCATATCATGTCAAGCTTAGCAGTTAAAATCTGGGGAAGTGTTTCTGAAGTAGCTGTTGCCAAGGGTCTGACTAGGTTTCAGTCTGCTGTTGATAAGTGATTGGGTTTGCATCACTTATTTGGGTTTGGGGGTTTTGGTTTGTTTTCACTTATTAAAATGTTTTTGTCTTGACTGATTTTGCTTGCTTTTGCCTTTCTGATTCTCTTCAGATCCCACTATGGGGAAGTGTGAGAGTAACTGGGTGAGGGCTCACTTGCCAGCTGGGGTTAACCCACAAATATCCTGTGTTTTGTGGGTAGCCTGAGAAAGCGAGGATAAAGCTGTTTGGTTGCAATACCAGGGACATAAAAGCAGACCTAGAGAGGGGGGAAGAACAGTGAAAGATGGGAATAGATGGGTACCTCTCATGTTGCTATGCCGGGAGCTTTGAATAAATGAAGCTGCAATATCAAGCCAGGGAGTCCTAAGGAGGAGTACAGAAGGTGAGAAATGCACCCCAGGGTATGGGGAAAGGTGATTTTTGGGACAAAAAGGCTAGGATACAAATGTAAGAGAAGAAGATCGCCAGACAGGCTGTCTGAGAAATAGAGCAAGTATATGGAGCGGAGAACTGAGAATGCATTGGTAAAAAGGAAGGGGCAAAAATGAAACTGAGAGGAGGAAGAAACACAGGAAATAAAACAGTACTAGTGTGCTGTGTTAGTACAGGCTGAATAGTTGATGATTATTAAATTGTGTTCCTCAAAAACTACTTGGAGCGTGAACCATGATTTTGTTTGAATTAAAACATATTTATTGCAAATATACATCAACAAAATGAATAGTTCTTTTTTTTTCTTAAAGTGCTCTGAAAACTTAAAAAAAAAAATATTTCATTTCCAAATTTACATAAATTATCATCAAGTCACTGAATTATCTCTCTGGGCATAGGGTTAGAATGAAGAAAGATTATAACTATTTCTCATTTTCAATTAGGAAAAAAAAAGTGTGATATGTAGGTGACAGAAAAGGTAATTTGTTAAAGGTTGTGATTTGGTTCTGAGAATTACCAGTTGAAGGTCTCCTGACTTTTCTGTGTGTGGTTCAGAGGGTCTCATCTTTTTAAAACCACTTGGTTTTCCCAGTATTGTGATTCACATCTGTTATCAGAAAAAGGCTGCTTTTTAAAATCTCTTGTTGTAAAGTTTAAAATGCAGTTATGCTTTACAGGTGAGAGAGAGTGGCTAGCAGAGATCACTGTAGGTGTTCATATGCATATGGTGTTTAACATTTATATTAAAATTTGATCTTTAGAATATGAAAGTAATATTTTTTTCAGTGATGCTAATTCAGGTAGGCTTCTTAAGCATATTTTTTTTCCCATCTGCTGATGTATTCATCATAACTAAAAAGTGTAATTGAAATTTGCAAGCAGATTCCAGCTAAATTTATAATCTCAGGAGTGATGGCCTAAAGACTATATTGCTTTAATATTACTAAAAAAGTGATCATATTTGTAGCGTTATTACTGAGACCTTAGTGAGAACAGTGTCCATAAATTTGTCAGTGCAGTGGTTTGAACTTCATTACCTTCTTTGCCACCTCAACCTAAAGCTTTTTCTGTCATATTTTAAAAAGGATCTATTTCTATGAAGCCATTATAGACGTTGTCATTATATGTATGTGCAGCTGGATTTAATGAGTTTTAGCTGGGATTTGTTCCAAAAGTTTGCTCATTTCCTCTGTTTTTCACAAAAAGACTCCTGTTTATTTGCAGTGAATCATTTCCTCTTTTCCAAGTTTTAGATGAGTAGACACTAGAGTTACTGTTAATTTATTCCCACTTCTATAATTACTAGAATTTTCCCATGAGCAAGAATTCCTGCCTGGGAACTTAGAACACTAGAACAGATCTTTCAATATACTATGGTTCTTGACCCTGGCCTTCTTGCCTATGTTGCTCTCATGTTGAATGAAAAATTATTTCCCATTTAGAGTTATTGTCTCAACCCTATCTGTTGGGAAAGGGAGGCTCATAAGCATTTTCTTAAGTCAGGTACATCATCAGCACTCAGAAACCTAGGATGATGGAGTAGTCTTTCTTGCAAGCTCCTTCTTGCTGCAATTCAATGTAAGATCTGCTAGGGGCATCAGTGATGATTTACTGTTTAATGAAAGTATTAACTATAACAGTAATTGTAAAATTTAAGCTACACAAACATGAATATATTTTTCTGTTCCATATTTTTAATACTCCTATGCAAAAGTAAAATCTTATATAACATATAATGGATATATACTCTCTATAAAAAGTGTAGTATATAATAATATAATATATGGCATAAAATATTTATTATTGGATATTTCAAATAACTTGTGGGAGCCCCTGAGATCACAATTTGATCTTAACTTCTGATTTATTTTCCCTGTATAAAAAAAAATGAGTTTTCAAGAAAAATCCAGAATTACTTTGTAAAGATTTTAAGTTCCAATGAAGAATGTGAGTTTTTCTCCATTCCCTTTATTGTATTAAGGAACTGTTTATATTTCAATAAATTAAGATTGGTGCCCTCAAACCTAGTTATATTTTATAACTGAAGATTAGCAATAAGTAGGAAACAGATTTTTTTCAGCCAGCTAAACTATATTTCTAGTATCTAAAACATTAAGAAAGGTATTTCAGAATAAAATCAAGGTTATTCCTTAAAAACGTTTGTGCCAAAACTATGGGCAGAATTAGGAATGCATGTAAAGAGAAGACTATTTGGAGCAAAGATAGTTAAAGATGAATGCTATAAACCTATTTGTTTCTATTTCTTCTGCTTCCATAAAATTTCTAGATGGGAAGAGTTGCTTGAAACAGGATGATGAAAGGTAGACAAGATTTGTGTTTCTTATTATTCAGTTCTTCACCACAGCATAATGAGAAATTAATTTTCAGAAGTTCTGGACATAATACCACTAGCCAGAATAGCAGGGGATGTGTATATGTGGTTCACCAGTGTGTGAAGGAATCAGCACAACTGGAAGGGGTTCTTCTGACTTTCAGTCCTGTCTATGCCCTACTGCTTTTTATAAGCTTGTACAATGCTTTTTCCATTTTTAATCCATCCTTTACATTCGTGGTTGCTTCATTCTTCTAAGGATGAGTATTTTAGAAAAGACCATAAGGAAGTGAATGAATTGGCAAACACCTAAGTGTTTGGTATGTGTTAAGTCAAAGTATCTTACACTATATAACACAGGGAGAAAAAAAGTGTGTTTGTGTTATTTCTTCTGCTTTTCTTTTCCCTCTCCCAGAAAAAGGACAAGACCAGTCTCTTCTAATAAGTCATCTACAGAATATTTTTAAGTAGTGGCTGTATCAGTCATGTCCCTATTGATTATAAAAGAGGATGTAGACATGGGCATCCTGAAGGTGTCTTTCCATAGATACTTGAAGTTAGAGTTCTTAAACTCACATGGAATTTCACCTTTAATCCTTGCTTCTTATATGGAGTATCAATTTTGATTAATTATTCACTTGCTTGCTGATTGCAAAGTTTTTGTATGCTTTCTATATATGCACAGCAGCCATCTTGTCCTAACATCTCTATTTTATGTATTTTGCAGGTTTACATACATTTTTAACCTGTTGCTCATGTTAAGAAGAATGGCTAAAATTCCTATTAGAAAGTACTATTCATTAAATGTTTGTCCCATCCATGTAGTCAAAATTAATTGCCACTTGATTGCAAAGTTTTTGATAAATTAAAAGTGCATTTCTCAGTTTCCAAAGGATACAAAGCAGTAGTTTCTCATATCTCACTATAGCCACATTATACAAGCACACTTCTTTCTACAGATACTTCTATCATTCTAGTTAGGTAGAGATTTTGTAATTGGCTATTTTTCCAGTACATGGTTTCTTTTTTTTTTTCCCCTACAGCTTTAGGTTTCAGGACAGAGTTGTCCATAAATAGTTCAAATTTAGAATGCAAATGCCAAGAACTCTTATTTTGAATTAGAAAGATTTAATTAAATATATTATTTTTTGGATATTTAGGATGCAACAACTGGAGAATAAGTATTTGTTGACATTTACATGCATTTAGAAATCCATTATATAGTTTGAACATTAACTCAAGTACCATTTCATACTTNCCCCTACAGCTTTAGGTTTCAGGACAGAGTTGTCCATAAATAGTTCAAATTTAGAATGCAAATGCCAAGAACTCTTATTTTGAATTAGAAAGATTTAATTAAATATATTATTTTTTGGATATTTAGGATGCAACAACTGGAGAATAAGTATTTGTTGACATTTACATGCATTTAGAAATCCATTATATAGTTTGAACATTAACTCAAGTACCATTTCATACTTTTAATATCTCTTTAATAGTTCAAAAGGATTCTGCGTCAAACATTTAGACTGCATTTATGAGCTTAAATGACTTCAGATTTAGGCAACTCTGGAAGATTTACTGGTGTTTCCAATGTTTTCATACCTTTATTTTATAATAAAGCATGTTAATATTTCTTTGTGTGTACTGAAATAGGATTTTTATATACACTTATCCTTCTTCTTTTGAAATAATCCTGAAATCTTTTATTGCATCACTTTCAGAAGCTGAAGATGGTTTTTGTGTGCTCTGTTTTTCATGGCAAGTAGAAAAGAAAAGATGGTGCTTTTTCACAATGGGCGTATGCAGAGCCCACCTAGTCTATGCTTACATTATAGTACGTAATGTGAATATTAGAGGTTATTAAAGAGTATTTGACATCCCTTTGGTGTTTAATGTATAAGCTGCAAAACCCTGTTTGTATCAGAAATAATTAACCCCTCATGGCTTCTCTGAAATTTTCTTAGCAATTAATGGTATTTTTGTTGTAATAGTATTGCCTCATCTTTAACAAACAGTATATTATCAGGAAATTATATTAATATAATTCATACAATTCATATCAAGCTAAGATTATTGATACTGTTGATCTATACCCACATGCTATAGTTTTTATGTTTTAAGGACTTGCTCATTTTTAGATGAGACATCTAAAGTCTTGAAAATAACCCAGCTGGCATTTCTTTTAAAATGTCTTTGCAGCTTTGTCTGGAGGCCTTCTAATTCAGAGTTGTTACTACACAGTAGCAGAGTTCACAGAAGTTACAGCACAGGCTCATGCTTTTGAATTTACAAGAAGGAATTCTTATTTAGCAGTTACAGTGTTCTGGGATCATATCTGAAGCCAAGGTTCCATGGTCTTAAAAGTGAATTTATGCAGCATCAGGGTGCCCAGCAGTGCAAATCTGATCTGAATCTGGCACAAACACATGATTGAACTCCTGTAAAATTAATGAGTGCATACAGAAGAAAGCTTGTAAGCATTTTGTGCTTTTATGGCAGTTTTATATATGATCTGGCATAAAGTCAACGTGACATTGACAAACAATAATGAATTCAACATAGCTGTAAATAAAGCTAAAATGTCAAAAGCAGTTGAACAAATTTGCACTGTGGGACCACAGTATTAAGGGCTATGATATTACATTTATTTTATTGTCAGTTCAAGTATTTCCTCTTTTTTAAAACTGTTATATTCCATCTCCATAAGTGCAGTTTTAATCGGCATAGTATATTTTTTGCAAAAAAAAAAAGTTTACAAAGGGAAAAAAAAGGAAGAAATAAAGCTCTACAGCCTAATATCTTTGCTTGTGTTCTGATCATTAATAACAGTGTGCCTATATGTTCTACTAAATCAGTCATAATGTAACATGCATCAACATACCTTTGTGTAGGAAGTAAAATTTGGATGAGTACCAAAGCTCACAATTCAGTGTCTTTGTTGCTTTTGTCCTTTCATAGAAGTCTATGTTGGACTCAAGGTTAGAGTTTCAAATTAGGGATCATGTTAGAGATTGTTAATGCACCTTTTAGGTGCTTACATTTTTGTGTGTCTGGCTTTAGGAGAGTGATTGTTTCAAAATACCTTAGGACTTCTTCTAGTAGGAAATTACTTGGTTTAGATTCTTTATTTTTCATATAGTCACTGTAGGTTTACATGCAGTGTAAATGCACACATATATGTGTATATAGTAAGTAAACTGTATTCTTCCTTTCAAAATGAATGAAGAGAACATTTTTTGATACCTCAGGATGTTGTCAACTTCTTTTATAAGTACACTGCAATACAGAATCCCTGAAAATTTCCCTTGGAGATGATTGCTCTCGTTGTTGTATTGATGACAGACTTTGGAGTGTACAAATTTGAAGCTGAACTGAGAGCTGTGCTTCATGGATGCACATAGCATATTCCACCCACTAATGGACTGAAAAGCTAGTCCAAGGGAAAAAAAAAACCATGAGTGCACATGGTATGGACATCAAATCCTCAGCCTCATTGCTTCACTGCCCAGATTTACTTTTATTATACTGTACTGCTTGCTAATGAAGCTAGTACCACAGTGCCCATCATAATTAAACTGAGTTGAAGGAAGTTTTAATTAATAGTCTAGATATATTTATAGATATGTCAATGATTGTAGAAATACCAACAACTGGTATTTCTACATTCCTGATTATTTACATCAAATATGACAGAGTAAATCACATTGAATAGTGCCAGGAGGTTACAGCCAATCATCAAATTGTATTCTGGCTAGTTTGGTTTTAATTTAACATTCTTTTATGCATTCATTGTTCTGACAATCCTATAATGAAACTCAAGAAGAAGATAATTGGCAGCAATTTGCCAATAATCTTTCTCAGCAGTAAGAATCTTGGCAGAATTTCTCTGATGCTGGCTGGCTGCAATGTCAGGTAAACCCGAGTACTGTGATTGTGTGGCACTCATGACCATATTCTCCCCCTGCAAAAGTTCATAGCATCCACTTTAACACTGAAATTCTGTTGCAACATGTCTATAATTTCTCAAAAACATGATCCTTTATTACAAATTAATCCAGATTTTTAAGAGCATTGGGAAAAAAAGGAATTAAAAGTTCTGGATTTTATGTATGAGAGGAAGGGTAAGAAATTGGGGAAGAAGACCACAGTGTAATTTACTGCTGTGTTTGCACACAATGAACAGTACCCACACGTGTGTGAAACATCCCAATTTTTAATTGGGCTCCTGATAAACAATGGTTGTCTCTCTGGTGGAGAAATGTAGTGAACGTGGGCTTCAAATTGTACTGTCACTCTTACAGTTTTTTCTAGAGTATTCAAAGTGCCATTTAAAAAATTTGGCATAAATTCCAGCAATTAGTTTGTTGGATGGTTTTGAAGGGATTATTCTAGAAATAAAAAAAGCAATAATAGTCTTTATTTTGACACACTAAATGTTTGCTTGGATTTTTTCCCCAGGCATAATATTGTGCAAACAAACCTAAAAATTAAGAGTACTGCTGAACTCTTCAGGAATTATCAATAACTAGAAATTAAAATCTAAAAAAAATTTAATTAAAGGTCCTTTTTATAGAAATGTCTGAATAATCTAAATAAACAAGCAAATACTGAAGGATTTAGTGTCCCAAGGATATTTAAATTTAGGTTTTATATTTTTGCTTCCAGTTAGGTATTTTTATTTGCATGTTATTTTTTAATTTATTGTTTTTGAAATAGGAAATTAAATTCTAGTGCTTAACACACTGATTTATGTTCTCTACAATCATCTTATCTAACATTTTACCCCAAATAAATATTTGATTTGGGTTTATAATGAACTGGAAGAAAAATCTTAAGTCTCCTGTTGCTCCCAAAGTCTTAAAAATCTTAAAAATAAAATTTAAAAAATCAGTATATTTCTGGAAGGGACTTCATGTTCTTTGACATATGTACAGGCTGGGACATTCCTGTATGTGCCACTGTGTACTCAGAGTGTTTTTAACAAAGTTGTGTTTTCCTGTTTATAATTTTCAGAGGTACTTTGTTGTTTATAGATACCAAAATGCAGTGCAGTGAGTATCTGTAGAGTGTGAGACTCTTGAAGAATTAGGCAATTCACCTTGGGACAGAAAGGTGAAAAACGATGTTCACAGGCAAAAAATAATAAGTTGGAGAATGTGTAGGAATCTACAAAGCAAAAAAGGTGAAATACCTCTATGTTTCTGAATACTTAAAAGATATAACTGACTTACAATGATGATACAAACTATTACCGAGGCAAAATAAAAACAAAAATATCTTTTGTGTTCCTCAGTCCTGTTTCAAGCAAGAATAGACAAAGTGCAGGCAGGGAGGCATTAAGGCAGGCTACGGTAGACTTCTCTCACGCTTCTAAATCTTGTGACATGATCTCTTTAACTCTTCACATCTATCATGTATGTTTACATTCTGTGCAAAACTGAATGCTAACTGGAATAGACAAAATTATAGCAAGACAGAACAATAGTTTTATCCCAGTCTTGATACCTTCTTTAGTGAAGATGGCTGTATAGCAGACTAGGAAGGCTGGTTCATCTTAAACTTCATTTCATTTCACCCAAATTTGTCTGTTCTTATAAAAGATACTGCCTCTCTCTGATCTCTTGTCTTTGTGTGAAGAATGACATGAGAATTATATGAGAATCAATCTCTCTAATTATATATCAGTGTTATGAAAAGTATTTTTCATGACACAAGTAAATTCTTTAATCAGGGGAGTTTCATCTGTCAATCACATGCCACTGCATTTGGTAACCAAATGTTGCACCTAATACAGAATGAGGAAGTGTCTGAGAGCAGTGGCAAAGAAATAGTGTTACACTGGCTCATGCTGTCAAATCAGCATTAAAATATAATACCATCTATCAAACAACTTACGTTTTCAGGGTTTTACATAAATGTCTCCGTATGTTTAATAAGGAGATTAAAAAAATGAAATATAGCTATGTCTTGTGAAGTTCAGCTGAATGACCAAATTTTCCTGATTCTTTATGGTACTTGAAGAGAAGTAGACCTTTTTAGAATTTTCCAGACTATCCAATCTAATTTTTTCTTCTTTGGGATGAAATTAATCATGCTTTATAAAATAGTTTTAACTCTAAAAGACAGAAAACTGTTTAGATGTGACTATTTATATAATCATTGCTGAGAGCCAATTAAAAAATTAAAATCATTGCTGCCCTTTTTTTTTTTCCTCCACAAAAAGAAATTGCAGGGATATGCAAGTATTCACATATAAATAATCTTTTAGCAAGGGAATAATGATGAATCTCTATAATCCTTTTTTACTGTGTGTGATTATAGATAACTCCATCTGACATAAAGACTACAGCTCTGCTAGTAAACTAAGCATTGTCAGGGCATGAGTGTGGGGAAGTGATTCTTTAGACTGACAAAATGCTAGAGTAAATGCTAACATGCCTCTGTCTTGTTGTCTTCTGTCTAGGAATCTCCCAAACAATCTCAGGCATAATATAGTAGCTGAATTCCCAGCAAGGCACCCATGGTCTTTTAAAGGATAACTGAATTTAAAAGTGTGTGACTGAGGCCAGACTATTCTTATTTTTCCTGAGGCCTGATGTTTGTGTAGATATTAACACAGAGACATGTAATATCTACGTGATAGAACAGCATTCAATTCTGGCCTACTATATAGAAAAAGAGCATGGGCTCAGTTAAAAATAAAGGTAGAAAAAAAAATGTCTGCAGGAGCTGTTGAGCTGACTGATCTGAATACATGTTGACGTAAAGGGTAGATTGGTTTCCAGAAATTTATATTTTTCACTGACAATTGAAGTGGCCTAGACTAGTTCAAACTTAGCCTTCTAATTTTCAGGATCCTGAGTTATAACAGGCAAATCCCAACCTTTGTGCCCAATTAATGAACAAAGAAAGCAAAGGTATTTTGTGTTGATGGATATCTTTAGCATCTCTGCAGGAAGAGAAGCTCCATAGACTCCTTGCAGTTTTTTCAGCTGTGGTTGATCTCACTGCCAGGAGAAAGGTGAAAAGAAAAATACAATATCAACTCTAGCTTGTGTATTTGTAAAATAATTTAAGGCTGTCTGTAGATATATTATTTACTACTTACTGAAGGACCTCACAGAATCATAGAATGATTTAGGTTTGAAGGGGCCTTAAAGATCATCTAGTTCCAACCCTCCTGCCATGGTGTAAGAGCCTGGAAAGATTGCTGGCTTGAAATATTCAGGGAGGTGAGTGTGTGTGTGGCAAGGGGAAGCTTGGGTCTTGCTCTGGTGAGGTGGTGAACTGTCCCTTCCCCCCCAGCCTGTATCCCAACCCTGCAGGGGTTGCCAGTCCCTGGCACACTGGAGCCAATGCTCCACGCTTGCTTCTGGAACCCTTAACCCAGCTCCTGTGTGGCCAAATGACTGCAGGCCCCACCTGGGGAAATGCCCAGGAAAAGCCAAAGGGCGCTTAAAACAAGACACAAGGCAAGTACCCTTGACCCTGCCTCCTCTTGGAGCTTCTATCAGCTGAACACAACTGGAACCAGGAGTGATGGCTATGTTTGTTCTTTTCTATACCTTTTCTGCCTTTCTCTTTCACTCTTAATTACCTCATCTTGGGATTTTGAGTAATGTTTTGAGAAACTTAAAATCGATCAGGCTTGGAGTTGGCTAAGTTGAATGGGCCAGGTTAATGCTTTGAGAAGTGTTTGTTTCATGTTGATTGAATGCTGCTTGAAACCTTCTGCCTTCTGATTTTCTAAAGGTGCCAGTAAAAGCTTTTTTTGTTATTTTGACCTCTTGGGTATCTTGTTAGTATTCCTCTCATGCATCTAACTCAGAGTACATGAACAACTGTAAGCCTTTTTAGAAGTTTTATAGATCACATTGCTTAGGGCCTTACACATGGGCAAGGACACCTTCTCCTAGAACAGACTGTGCAAAGCCACTTCCAGCATGGCCTTGAACACTTCCAGGAAGGGGGTATCCACAGCTTCAGTGAGCAACCTCATGTAGAGAATGCACTGAAAACAGAAAACTGAAGACCAACAGCCTGATTCAGAACCATTTAAATAAGCTATTCAGTAAAATAAGGACAGCAAAATGGAAAATAATTGTAGAGTCAAAATTACTTCTTTGGTTTTGGGTCATGGCAGTAATAAAGAAAAATCTACAATTAAGAAGAATTTGGAATTAAGAAAGATGAATTTGGAACCACTCTTTATATTATTCCAAGAACAGGACCTGAAGGCAAAAGAAGACATTTAGAATGCATCTTTACATTTTAGAAATGCTGTATGAAGACAATGAAGAGAGTAATTCATAAAATGTGGAAAGAGTCGTAGGTGCTCAGAGCAGATCTGCTCATTCCATGGATCACAGAAGGAAGTATTTATCCCATTCAGCATGTTAATAGGCCAGAAAGGAGAATTCAAGTTGAAAATGAGTGTGGGATTACTTCTTCCTTTCAGCAGACTTCAAACTGAAGCCATGCTATCTTGAGACTGGAATGGATGAAGTAGCCTTTGCACATTCTTCTTGAGTTACCACTGTGGTCTCTTGATGTCATTATGGAGATTAGGGGAGGAAGTGAAGCTGCTACTTTATGCCATAACCAAGATCAATATTTTCTTCCCACTGGATTAAAAAAATGAAATATAGAAGTGGTAGAAATTAATTAATCACCAATCTATTTTACAATAATAAAGATAAGATGCTTTCTTCAATAAGCGTCATAATCAATATCAAGTTAATAATTAGTTCCTAGTCTAGTTCCTAGTTCCTTTTAGTTTTTATAGAGCAGCCATTATATACCATTTATCTTTGATCACTGTGAATATGTCTAATGTCATTGAATCATGAGAATATAATTTGCATCAGAATCAGATTTGTTGCCATTGTATTTTATTTTATATTTATATCTCCATGTCTTTTTTTCTTCTTTCCCCATTTCTGTTTGCAGGTTTTGACCTAGTAAAGTGTGAAGATCCTGGCATACCAAATTATGGCTACAAGATACGAGATGAAGGACATTTTATAGACACTGTCATTCTATACAGCTGTAATCCTGGCTATACAATGCATGGTAGCAGTATCATGACCTGCTTAAGTGGAGATCGAAGAGTTTGGGACAAACCTTTGCCTACTTGCATAGGTAATGTGGATTGTGACAATGTTCTGGTATGACTGGTCTGGTGTTTCAAGAAAAAAACCCAAATATTCTGGTTTTCTATATATGATGAGATGATAATGGTGCAAACATATTTTAAATTTCAAGTAAAGTTTGAATGTGGACATGGAAGTATAACTTCTCTGAAATAGGTGGCTTGCTATTAATGGTTATAAAGTTACTGGAAAACACTTTTTTTATAGAGCAGCCTTTGATAGAAGACTACTGCTTTGGTTCTGATGAAGCCTCAGGTCACTGAGTCTGATACACTATACAGACAGTGGTATTGTCTAAACACTTCTTAAACTAAGAAAGCCCCATCACAAAGCAAATAAGGTTGTGGGCTTTTTTTTTTTTTTCTCATCTATTTTCATCAGATATTATTTCAGCATCTTATTCCTATGAACTTTATTTTTCATTTTCATCCCATGTTGCTGGATTTTGTTATCCATGTGCTCTGGAGTCCTTATTGCTGTGCTAAGTTAATCCATCTGTCAAAGCCTTGAGGTAGACCTTTTCTGGAAATATCACATCTTCAAGTGCCTAAAACTTTTTTTTTTTTTTTAATTACAATCAATGTAAATGTTAAGTAGAGAATTACTAGCTAACATGCAGAATAACTGAAACCAGTATAGCTGTTATCCATCATACCTTTACTAGGAAGTTTGCACCATCTAGTTTTGAATCCAAGTCCAACAATTGCCAGTGACTTCCTGCCTTCAATTTTCACATGGAGTTCCCATGAGTCTTTCCTCCTGTGTGTCTTCTGATACTTTGTTTTTGCCTCTCCTGCCTGCTGCTGGCAGTTCACCAACTGCTTTCAGCACTCACCCCACTGACAGGATCTTTGCTTGTTGCCTTTCTCCCATTTTGGGGATTACATTCTCCGTTCCAGAACTTGCTTCTTGCTGAACACATTCACAAGCCTTCAGTCAACAAAAGAGCAAGCTCCCTTACTTTCAAACGTTCAGCTTAAGCTGAAGGTAAGCACCAGAAAATCATCAGTGAACAGCATTTCTGCTGTCTTAGTAGAGGGTATTTTCCCCACTTGACTCCTGAATTTTATCTGTGAATTTTCTTCTATATGTATGAGAGGTTAAAATAACTATCCAGTTTTGATTTAAAGACTTTTCCAGGCTCCTTATGCATTCAAGTCCTCATGCTCTTCAATTTAATTGGTTAGCTTCCTTTTCCTCTAAGTTTGCCCTTTTGTAGAGAAGACCCACAATTAGTCCTACCTTTGCCAATTTCTTCCTGTAATTTAAATGAAGTCATTTCTCTAAGGTCATTGTCTGTAGTATTTTTTTGTGCCTATGTTCACTACCAAGTAAAACTTAGAATCATCTCTAAAATACTTGTTAGTTTCAAGTCTATTAGGTGAATAAATTCAACCATTTATTATTTCCTTTTCTTTGCATGATTATTTGTCTTATAATCTCTATGTGGGACGTTAAAATCTCAAATATGTAACAAATAAAATAGTAGTAATTAAAAAAAAAATCCTATATATCCCAGTCTGACCTGGAGGAAACTAGGGAACCCAGGATCAAGCAAATCTAAGGACAATTGCCATCTTTGCTCCAGCAGAACATCTTTCATGGTCCTTCTTCAAAATACTTTTGACCAATATGTATGTTTTTTCATGCTGACTTTATTTAGATTGTTACTGTATTCCTACCATGTAATGCTGCTTCTATCATGTATTTCCACCTGTATTTCCAGTTTTCTTCATAACAATATGCTTTTAAAATTCCACCTCTTTTTTCCTCTTCCTTTTTTTGGGTCTTTGGTTTTGTAGCTTGCGTTACTAGATTTGGTTTCTGTATTTTATTTCCAATCTTTTGAAATTATTTGAGCAAAAATTTCTTGAGAATTTTGTTTCATCTCTAAGTGAAATTATGACTCTCAGTCAATAGGATAATCAGTTTTCTTTTGGTATCCTGAGAGAGATTTTGGTCTTATTTTCTGTCTGTTTTACTGAATGGTATCTTTCTATGTGCTTTATCTCTCTACATATATCTTTAAATACTTGTTCTCTTCCTTAAAGTAAAGTATTGGGATTTCACCAGTTATGTATAAACTACTTATTCACACTTCTAGTTTGAATCTCTTCTGGACCATTAATTAGTCCCCCAAGCAATCAAATGTTCTCTCTTAAAATCTCCTAGAAGTGTTTCCTTCTAAATAGTCTTTTTCAGGCTGCTATCTTCATTAAATTATGGGTATTTTTTAGTGTTATGTGCACAGGAAAGCTTGCCATGAAGATCCCTGAAAATGCAGTTATATATCTGCAGATTATTTCAGTCTTGCTTCCCCCTCCCTTAAGACTTATAAACTAAATTATTCCATCAATTTTATCTTATATTATCACAGTTGTATCCTTTTCTACTCTGACTTGAATGACTTATTTTTCTTCTTTTTTCTAATGTTGTCATGAAGTTCTAAACATCACTTTCTTGCTTAGAAACATTTCCTTAATATCTTTGTGGAGATGTATTATTTTTGCTTGTAGACTAATCAGAATTTGATAGTTGTGATTCTCTTCAGTGATATTTATCTTCTTCATTGTATTCACTATAATTTCAGTCTCATTCACAAAAAATTCAAGCCTATACATAGACATATTCTACCCATTCAACACCTGCTAATTTTTAGTGATAAACTGTTATACTTGTCTTAGCATTCGTTCTCATTTTTCCTGTGTTCTAAACCCTAATGAAGAAAGCCAATAATTTCTTTTAATTCCTCCTCTAGAAGTTTCCAGAAATGTTTAAGTCACTTCTATTAGTTATAGTATAGTTGTTCATAAAGTATATTCTTTGAGGTGCTGATTTTACAGTGTGCTCATTTCTGCATATAGGAACATAAAGTTATTGAATTATTTTATAATAACTTCTGAAATTTTACTTTTGATCTACTCATAAAATGGATTAAAATATATGAAATACATAATGCATAATCTCAAATTTTATGATGTATTCTTTTCCTAAATGAGCCTTCTCAGAATTTTAAATCAAGTATGTCCATTAGTTTGAGTTTAAATTTTGGGTTCACTGAGTTAAATTTAGTTCTTTCATAAATACAATACTGTATCAGTAATTTCTTATCTGTAGTTACCTACCACAGTGATTTGCTATCCAGACTATCTTATATAATGGAAATAAATTGAAATCCTTGAAGAGGGTTATGTTTAAAGAAATTTTGTACTTAAGTTTCTTCCTGCTGTGGTTCTGTATGTAGAATGTAGTGTTTTGAGTGATCAAACGAGCAGGATATATAAGGAAATCAGTCATTTTATTACTTCTATGGTAATTTTACATCATGGTAACATAAAATTACATAATTTTACATCATCACAACTTAGTTGTGAGCAGTGACTTTGTGACATGCACAAAGATTAATATTTGTTAGGAGTATGGCTGATAGATTTTTTTGGCCCAACTGCCATGTTTTTTACCATCATCTCTGTCTTACTATGCTTGCTGTACAGGTGCGCTTGAATAAATCCCCATGCTAGGTTTTTTTAACCCTACTTGTAAGACAACACTATAAATGTAGTAGAAATTCAAGTGCATCACTTAACTGAAGAATGACTGGTCCTTTTTCAGCGGCACATGACTGTTACTCAATTCTCTTTAATCAGGGTGTGTCTTTACAATGGCCAGACAACAGCTGATGTGCTAAATAAGCAACACAAGAATCATTTGGTCATGGATGCTTAGCACTGCTGTTTGCCTCTCCACAAAAATAGCATTGATAATAAAAATGTTTTAAACCAGGTGCCACATACTATCAAAACATAGCTTTCTGATTTACTGTCTTGCTTTGCAAGCATATGGCATTTAAATTTCTAGATACCAAAGGAAATTGCTAGGCTATACCTACTGCTTTTTTGTGTAATTAAACCTGAAGTTACTTCTATATAACTTGAAAATATTGCACTAAAATAATTTTGACATTACAGCAAAACAGAAATCATAGAATTCAATGCTGCAAAGTTTGAATTCAAACATTCATTATTAGAAAAGCTGAGCATGTCATATGGGGAATTTCTGAAACTTTTGCTGTCTCACTAATGCTAAAATTGTGCTTTTTTAGTCTCGGTATGTATTGAACCAGTCTGTTCAGTTAAGTTACATAATCACAGAAGTATGGTTTATTTCTTTACAACGAGGTAGGAATGAGATCATTGTGTTCATTTTTCACTTATGTACATGTCCTGTTTTGTATGTATGTGTACTACTTCAGAAGTATTCGGTCATTCTGTTAACTTTTTAAAAAACACTGAGATGTGGAATGGATGGAAAATGGAAGTGCCAATTACTGTGGTCTCATTAGAAATGTAATCCTAATTTTGCAGCTGAGTGTGGTGGTCGAATTCATGCTGCTACATCCGGGCGCATTTTGTCTCCTGGTTACCCAGCACCGTATGACAACAATCTTCATTGTACTTGGATCATTGAAGCAGATCCAGGAAAGACAATAAGGTACATGCTTAATTTCAATATTTATGGTTGACTTCAGTATTTTATAATTTTTTTTGTCATTCTCATATATTTCTACACAAGCTGCTTGCTTTCACTGGCATGGACAAGGTACTCTTCTATACAGTGTTGTTTCAGTTTTCTGAGGTTGCTTGCCTGTTCAGGCGTCCCCGGATATGGGACAAGACAAGCAGCGTTCAAGGCACATTTGTCTACTGCCTCACCTGAAAATTGTCTTTTGCACCAGGACAACACCAGATTCCACAAACCCCAGAATATGTTACAGTGTTAATTAGCAGTATTAAATGGCTTACACAGGGGTGAACAAGAACCTCATTAATCCACATAATAAAACAATTCCCATGTATCACTGGCAGGAAAAGAATTCTGCATTCCCTCATTCTGCCCACAAGATAGCTCTGCCAGCACAGCAAGGCCATCAGTGCCATAGCAAAGCACAGACTCATTTTTTGAATGAACACGTTCCCAAATTCAGCAGTGAAGAGTTAATCAGTGAAACCAGCAAACTCCATGACCTGCACAGGAACTTGACACCTAATTACTATCATACCATAGCACTTTCATACAAAACTGATATTATCTCAAAACCCACACTGGGCCCTGAAAAAGTCTGTGGTGGTTTGACATTGTCCCTCCTCAGCAGGATGGGGTGGGAAGAAAATATCATGAAAAAAAAAAACCTTGCGAGTCAAAATAAACTCAGTTTAATTAAAACAAACACAAATAAAAAAACCCAAAACAACCCCCCCCACACACAAAGGTTCATGGAAGCAGAGGAAAACAAAAGATTTGTTCTCTACTTCCCATAGGTAGGTGATGGCCAGCCACCACTTTGGGTGCAGGCCCTCAGTATGTGTTGCTCTGGAAGATAAACATAATCACAGAATATTCTGATTTGAAAGGGACTCACAGGCAAAACAATATAATTGACAAGTTATTCAGTGGGAGATTTGTCCCCCTCTTTGTTTTTGTAATCCTGTTTCACTAAGTCAAATACTGTATTTACACCATTATGGGTTATTTCAGTGCATAATTTTTGTTTAAATAACAATTTTCAAGTTAAGGATTTCTAATTAATGACTAATAAGATGAAGAAATGTCAACACACAACTATTTAAAACAAAAAGAAGAGACATTTTGATATTTACCTATTAGAGTTCTTCAGCATTAAGGCAAGCATTCAAGATTTGGAGACAATGCACATATTTTGACTTATAACATTCCTGAACACCTTAATAAATATAATTTTTCACCTGAAGATAAATACAGATTATTGTGTTATAGGGCAGTTTTATATCATATGAATTTCAGCAAAAAGCCAATCTATGATATTTTTCTTTTTTGTATAGGAAAGTAAATGGCATGCTGACAGGACTTGTGCTATGTGTTCTACTGTCCAGTAGCTGCTACATTTTTTAAATTGCACATATTTCAAACAAAACAGCATTCTTGCTATCCCCAATTTAATAAAAAGAGGAAATCTTTGATGAAATCATAGTTCGTATACCTTAAAATATTTATCATAATCATAAGATAATTTATAGACTTCTAAATTAAATCTTGCGATCTTATGCCCCATAATGGCATTTTCTGTCATTCAGACATTTATGAAACAGAAGTCCATGACTCTTACAAGATCAGCTTTTTCAGCAGGAAAAATGAACCACTTTGATGGACTTCCAGGTCTTCTTCAATCCTTAACAGCATCTTAAAACTACAGTTTGGGAATGACTGCTTGGAGTTTCCTGTATTTGTGTTTATTGAGTAATGCACAGTACTTTTACTTTTTCTTTGCAGTCTGCATTTTATTGTTTTTGATACTGAGGTTGCTCATGACATCTTGAAGGTATGGGATGGGCCTGTTGAGAGCAGCATACTTCTCAAAGAGTGGAGTGGCTCAGCTCTTCCAGAGGATATTCACAGCACTTTCAACTCATTAACATTACAGTTTGACAGTGATTTCTTCATCAGCAAATCAGGCTTCTCCATTCAGTTTTCAAGTATGTAAATATTTTTCTTCTCAAATATAATAATTTCATACTTATTTGTATACATTATTTCTATACTTATTAACTCTTTCTCAACCCTTTTTGAAAGGGAAAGGGAAATTTCAATGTTCCCTTTTGAAAAGGAAAATTCCTTTTTGAAAGGAAGTTTTGCAGCTTCTTCAATCTTTAGAAGAAAAGAGATTATGTTATTTTAGTCATGTTATGTGCTTATGCAAATGAATACAACTAGGGAGAATTTTTGGATTTACTTTGAATATTTTAGTTTTTTTATTTCTTGTTTTCCACAGCAACCACATACCTAGTGTTATCTAATTAGAATAACTTAACAAGTCAAAATGGGTCTGTACATAGAAAACTTTTCTTCTGCACCAATAATTTTAAATATTCCCACCAGTGTTACCTAAAAATGTATTATTTCATGTTGTTTTTTTTTTTTTTTTCTCAAAGCATTGGCTGCATGATTTTTATAACCTAAATAATCTTTGTATGATTAAGCTAAAGAATACAAGACATCTTACTGTATTGAAATATATTTGGAAATTTACTCTTAAACACTATTAAACTAATCAAATTGATCTTTAGGTATAAAGTGAAAGCTTCTCTGTTTCTAGAGAAGTTATGATCAGTATTGTACAAGTGATCAATATTTTAAAACTGGATATGTGGAGTTTTTCTGTGTTATTTTGACCTAAAGACTGGAGGTAGGACATGGGAGCCTGTATCTTTGTCTTTGATTCAGTCATTGCATCCTTGTATGTCTAGATATAATGCCTGTATTTCTTGCCAAGACATAGGAAAATCATTGATTAATACAAGTAGAAGTATTGTTCTCTATAGATTACATCATTCAGAAGCAAAGGGTTCTAATCAGCTTTCAGTCATTATTAGTTGATGAAGATGTAAATTTGGGATTTTCCTAGTCTTTAAAACTCTAACACATTTTACATTTACCTATTTACTTATTTTTCCTGTATTTTTCTGAATGTTGTATCTGCCTCCCCCAAAACACTCTCATCAGCCTAAAAAAAACCTAGTTAAAAGTATGTCAAATGAATTAAAGACAAAGAGCAGAATAAATGCTTCTAAAGTTTTTTTCCAGTGTGCCATATAATATGCTGCTTTTCATTGTTTTTTGAAAAAACAAGGTCAGTTTTACATTTGTGGAAGTAATTTTCTTGTCAGGATTAGCAAACACATTTAAGGTGGTATTATATGAAAATAGCTTTATGCACAGATTTTGAAAGGATAGAAATGTTTAAGCAGTTTGGTTTACCAACACATTCCGTAATCTTCAGTGGCACTTAGTAAATTGTCTTTTACTTCTCTGTTTTAAGAGAGAATAACTGATTTTCCCATCCTAGTATAATATCTGATGGATGCACTGAGTGATCATGCTGACACTTGCAGAGTATGTATGGAATTAATTGAAATTAGTGATGAAGAGCTGAGAGCTCATGTATAGGGAAAATTATTTCATTCACTCTACTTGACAAGTGGAATGCGTTACTGATTTTTTAATTGTAAGGAGTAAAAAATAAGATTTAAGGAATATATTAATGTAAATGTTTAGTTATTTAATCTGAAAATCAATCTAGTTTATTAAGTCTTCTTGAGACAATAAGCAGAGCACTGTGGCCTTGACCCATAAAGGATTTAAAGTAATTAATCTACAGCTAAATGGGAATCTTTACATGCTTTAACATATTCATCATATGCTCAAACTGTTGGACAGTTTATGGCAAAGCTGCACAGAATATTGACATTTCAGTACTTTAGTAGCTTGTAACTCCATAAATCTATAGATTTTTTTATAAACCTATATAAAAGATTTCTGAATTGCTGAAACGGGGTTTTTTTGGCAATGGCAGAAGATGTAGACATTTTGTTCCAAATTCTGTGGAGGTAATTGGTGAAGTTTTTTGTCTTTATGTCATGTGAAGGATTTTGCATCTGTTATTGATTATTCCATTTAACTCTTAATTATAATTGAAGAAGTAAATTTCAAGTTCAGAATTCCACAGAATTGGAAAACTTTAGTAATACAATTTCTGTATTGGATTATGCAATTGGAATGAGTGTCTGCATCCATGAACAGCCCTTTATGGGATCAGATAAAGAATATACATTTCAGAATATCAGGTCAAATGAGCAACTTAAAGACAAAATATTCAAGTGCTAATTTTCATCTGGAGAATTTGTTTCACTGTGCTTGGAATGTGCTAATTAGTCTCTATACTTTGCACTCTAGAATGTCATAACTGTGTCTGACTAAAAAAAGAGGTGCTGTGAAAGGGTAATGTAAGGTAGATCAGAAAATATCACCTATAAATTACCTACTGTTGATTGTAATGTAATTAAAGGTATTTTAATGAAAAAATATATAATTGGCTGAATCTTGCAAAATGTTTCAATGTTGAAGTGTCCTGTCTTGCCCACTCAGCTCAGCATGAGGACATGAACTGACAAGAGTGATTATGTTAATTGTAATCAGTCTAATGCTTTTCATTAAAATCTAATTACCATTTAGTTATGCATAAAAGGACAAAAAATGAAGTTCAGTGTACAAAACTGACCTTTACTCTGGGGGTTAAATACATTTAAGCTATGTATTACAAGCCAGGGATGTCCAGCAACTCTTTCTGGCAGATAACTCTGTATAGGCAGATTTGGTATTCAGCTTCTCTATTTCAAAGAAAGTTACTGGCAACAAAAACTTCTTTCATAAGGTTTAGTCCACTTGTGATTTTTCTGTTGTTTGCTTGCTTTCTCAATATTTTTAAATTTTGCTCTTGAAGTATATGCAGAGATAAGCAATGATGACTAAAGATGCCTGGCTAAAAGTGTTTAACTTAACAGCACAAATCACCAATTATGATGATATAAATAAGCAACTTACACCAAATGCAATTACAACAATTATTTGGAAATTATTCTGTCAGATGTTGACACATCTGTTGACAACTTACTTCCTCTGGCAAAAGCTTAACTATCAGCTGTTTGGTTGTTCGTAATGGCACTGGGCTTAATATGAAAAATCTGTTTAAGCAATGATTTCTACTTTTTCTAGCTTTGCAATTCCATTGGATCATTTGTCTGCAGCAACTTTTACAGTAACTGTGTCACCTGTCTTGAACAGGGTACTCTTGTCTTGAAAATTGTTCTTTTGCTGTTGAAATACCTTTTAGTCACTTACCTAATGGCTTAAGTTGCCACATTTAAATAGTATAAGTATTTCCATGACAGAATCTTCATTGCTAGAATTCATCATGTAATTGTTTCAGATTGATTCACAATTAAATTTTTGGATAATGGAGGCTAGCACAAAAATATATTTTTAAAGAAATTTACAATGTATAATGCATAATCACATATCTGCCTTACTAACGAAATAAATTTTGAGTTCAATAAAAATGAAATCCATTAAGACATACCCTGTTAAAACAAAAATAAAAGGACTCAAGATGCAAGAATTCAACCCTTTTCAAGTCTGTAATCTAATAATTTCACAGTTCAGTGTCTTTTGCTGTCTGATAAATGTTGCATTTCATGCTCACAATAAAATGGTGATGAAAACATGGTTATGAAACTGTCATTGCACTCCTATCTGTCATCTAATCCATGGCGTGGGGAAGGCATCCTCAGCCTCATAGAGGGTTGCTGTTCTTCATTTTGTTCCTGTGGAACTAAGCAAAAATGAATCTTGTAGGTTACTTTGGTGGTTATCTCTAAACTTACGAGCTTTTGTACTCCAGACTTTAATAAAGAGCCTGCATTGACATTTAGGTTTCTTTGTTCTTTACATTCTTGGACAATAAATGACATTTAAATATGTTGTTGATCCTAATTTGTACAGTACTTAGTCGGTACATTTACACGTTACATGAGTTACTTTTAGGAGAACAAAAGTTTTTCTTTGTTTCACAATGTTAGTCTGAAATCACTGTCAGTCCATGTACGTCTCAGCTTTGATATGCAAAATTCCTTTTCAAACTTATTATTATGCAAACATAATTCACTAAACAGGGGAAGCCTGTGCAATTTAAAAGCCTGGAAAAGTCTATATTGTTTTTATAGCCATGTGTACTAGAAATAAAATGGTGTCTGTAGCGTATCACTACAGCAAATGGCTCACATGATTGTTACCACAGACATAGTGAAAATTATAGGGATGAAGGTGATGTTTTTATTTCCTTGAGGTACAAGAGAATAAAAACTAAAAATTATATAAAAAATTTAAAAAAAGGTAAGAAAGTAAATTACTCAGAAATCTAATATTTTGCTTGGAGGTCTACAGCCATGCAAATACAGAGTGTCATATTCTCAAAAGCAGTACTCTACTGATTTGCAGTTCAATTTTAAATCAACTTTGAAATATAATTTGAGGACCAAATATAGAATAAAATCTAAAATGCAATTGTGAAAGATTGTTAAATTAGAATCAGGGAGGCTTAACACCGCAGCTGTCTACATATGGAGGTTTGAACACTCCTTGGCAATCTGTGGTTTTCCCAGCTGTCTGTTCTTCTGGAACCTACCACTGAGTTCCATCTTTAATGCACACAGAAGCTTGTTCTGCTCTGAGCAGATGAGACAGTAAGAGATGGGAAATCTGTACAGAGAATTACTCTATAACCCACTGAGTATCATCTAAGCTTAAGGCTTAGAGTACATATGCAAAAGCTGAGAAGCAGCAATTACTTATTTTCCAGCTTAGTGGCATTCACATCTCGTCTCCTGACTATGCCATTTTACGAACCTAGTTTTTCTCAGTTATTTTTTAAAAGTCTAGCTATGTGATTTAATTTGATTTTGCAACCTTGAGCCTTAAAAGTAGTTATTGCTCTCCTTGTTTTACAGTGTGTATATTTTACTTGTTAAATATTGTAAAAGAAGAGAAGTGACAGCTGGTGATTTTTAATTTCTAGTTTACTAATAAATGTGTATGACCTCTACACCCTTCCAATATTTGCAAATATACCAAATGAAGAAATATCAGACTTGTAATTTTCATGCAGTTACAGAATCTCTTGGGATTCTTGAGAAGTGAAACAACTTGGAAAGGAGGAAAGTTGAAAAGTTGACAGTCTGTCTAAACGTTCACTTTACCAGATGACACATCAGTGCTTAAATGTTTGGTTTTCTTTTTAACTAGGATCAACTGTATTTGGCCAACAATAAAAAGGTTGTTGGTTTCAAATACACAAAATAAATTCTGAGGCTGCAAGACCAAAAGTGTAAAGAACATTTTGGTGTTTAATAAATATGTGATAATTTTTAAAATTTAGAACTTTGTATATGAAAAATGGAGATTAACAGCAAAATTTATTTTAGAATGCATTGTTCCTTTCTAATTTATGTATACTTGACACAGTTAAAATGGGAGAAGTGTTGTTTGCTGAGATATTGTATCGCATAACATTTTAAGAAGAAAATGAATCTATTCAGAGATAAGTTTAAAAAAAGCAGCAATTAATGACAGAGATAGACTTGTGCTCATTTATTTGGAAGAATTGCAAGTCTTTAACAGATATGCACTAGAGCAATCCATTGTTCAGAGCTGTTGTTATCTGTCAAATCAGGAAAAACTTCCCTGAGGTCATGACCATGCTTTCATTCCCTTGTGGCTAAACATACTTTTGGTAAACTGCACTACTATGGGATGTCATGTAAGTTGTCAGAGTGGTGCCTGGGGAATCCTTACACTGTACTCATTAGTAGTGACAGCTATTACTTTAATTCCTCATGGAAAAAAGTCCACCACGGTTAAAAACCTACCATATCTTTTACTTCATTTACATATAGGAATCCAAAATATGAGATCTATTGTTTTGAAACAGAAACAAGAATAAAAAACAGTGAATAATAAAATGTCAAAGTTTCTGTGTTTCTAAGATTATTATAATAATCCGTTGATTCTCCCATAAGCGTGTTTTACAATTTCTGTGATTTATCTATGACCATCCATTTACTAGAACACCCATAAAACCACATTAGGAGTCAAAAATGCTTGTTTTTTATTTTACATTTCTTTTTCAACCTTTCTCTTTTCTGAAAATTTACAACACAGGAAAAAAAAAAACCAAACCAAAAGTGTTTTCCAGATGTACAACCTGGTAGTTGTTTCAAGTTTGCAAATGTCTTGCTGTTTCTTGTAGTGGTATACACTTTTGGTATGGACAGAAGGAATAGATGCAGCTGTTAATTCAGAAAATGAATTATTATGATCAGGAAGGTTGCATACTGGTGGTAGACATGAATACAATTGATGGCAACTGTGGCACAACTGGATTTATGACTTCTTATTTTGGTTTTTGTTCGCAGTTGTTGTCAGTTCTTTGAAAAAGATGTTTGGGTAAGGACTGGTAGGAAAATTCAATTCAGTGGGGACATTAGTTTCCATAGATGGACCTCCTTTCCTCTGGAAGACTGCAAAGTTTATTGCATCTCAGAATGTCTGAATACCTGAAGCCAGTAGAAGAGAACCCAAAGCCTGAAGAGACCTGACATCTTCCAGAAATTCATAGTAGATATAGAGTTGTATATCCACTTTCTAGTTGATTATTTACTTTAAATCATACCATACTAATTGCTTGGCTTAGTTTAACTTTTCTTTTTAAATGATTTATTCTTTTAGAAAGCAAAATCCATATCAGCTACCAGAGACTGGTCATAAATGAGATATTTTGCTAAGATTCAATTTAAAATATCTCTAAGAAAGTTGTTTCTTGCCCCTGAAATGAAAACTTCAGGGCTTCATAAACTGCTGTTTGATTTAGCCAGGTGGGTAAAGAGCATTTGCATGCTGCAGGATAGTAGAACTATAAAACCATATTATTTGCAACATGATGCATAATCCTATTGTGCAAAAGGCATCAAATCTGTTTTGATAACCAGAATATTAAAGTGAGAAAAGGAGTTACTAGTTCTTTTGATGTGTTAACTGGATAAAATCAGTCCATGTTTTATACTAAGGATACTGGGAGGAAGTCAACATAATCATGATGTACCTCAGTGGGCAGATTTTTGTAAAAGTAAAGAAATAAAATGCCTTCCTGTATTACCTGAAGAGTAAATACTACTGTCTCTGGTTGGAATGCGAATGTGAGCATGTTGTGCATTTAATTACACAGGGTAAGTATCTATACCTTACATCTTTTATTTCATCATTCTCTTGCAGCTTCCATTGCATCAACTTGTAATGATCCTGGGACACCTCAGAACGGCACTAGATACGGAGACAGCAGGGAACCTGGAGACACCACCACCTTCCAGTGTGATCCAGGCTATCAGCTGCAAGGGCAGGCTAAAATTACGTGTGTGCAACTGAACAACCGATTCTTTTGGCAACCTGATCCCCCTACATGCATAGGTATTAAGATAAGATGTTAGTCTCCATTTAGGGCTAACACAGATTGGATTTCTTGTTCAATTACTGGGCATATGGTGCTCATGCTGCAGTGATGATCTCTGCAGAACTCAGTTATTTTGTACTTACAGGCAATGTCAGTCTTGTTCTCTTGATTAACAGTGTTTTTGGGTATGATTTTCTTACTTTATTCTTTCAACTCCATTAAAGTTTAAAAATTACAAATTCTAAAAGAAATAAGTAAACAGACGTGATTTGGATAAAAAAATTAGTGTTGAAATGCTTTCATTAGAATTTTCTTCTATGTAATAGTTTGGTTACATAAACTGTGATCCATTATTCTGAAAATATTTATATAGATAGATATTTCTGAGTTATGTTAGATATTAAATACCAATTGTAAATACCTTGGAAGATGGATACTCATTGGGAAAAGCAGATGCAGAGAAGCTGATCCAAGTGACAACGCTGTTGAAAGAAATCAGATGTATTTCCATTGCACCAGGAGAGCGTAGATCCATAGTGCTAGATTGTATAAAGGTTTCACTAAGGTTCTTGTCACTAGACAATAATTAAAGGCTTAGAATTTTGCTGTATTGTATTTTTAAGGTCATTAATATAGATTTTCTAGGAGTAATCAATATCTGCAAATTTATCTGCTAGGCATAGTGATTTTTAAAATTCTTGTTATTTTTTTGCCTACTGATTTATAATTAATGAAGACTTTCTTTAGCAATCCTAAAACACAGATACAATATAACTGGAATAAACACAATGCTTTTTCTTTTTACAAGGCATTTTGGAGAGGCATTCTCTGAAATAGTATAACCTTAAACAACTGCAGTCCCTTTGTTTCTCTGAAGTAAAAATACTGTGAAGGATTCAAGATAAAGGAGAATAGTTTCTCTGACTCCATATCATGTAACAAAATTAGAGAAGCATATACTGTCTTCTGGATCCCTCACGTGCAGTGTACAAAGCAGTATGAAAATGCTTACTAAACATAGTGGGATCATTTCCAAAGTAAATATCTGAATAAATAAATAAATAAAGATATACATATATATATAGCACCTAAGTCTAGAAGATTCATATTTTTACTTTGGATACCAATTATAATCACTCCATATTTCTTTACAATCTACTATAAAATCCCAACAAAACAAACCTGAAAGAAAGAAGGAAGTAAGAGAGAATCACTTTGGTCAATATATACATATATATATAT
>VYXF01000338.1:0-16121 GCA_013397295.1 Polioptila caerulea
ATAATGTCACCCTAGGACAAGCACCCAAGAAGTGCTATCATCTCTCTGGCAAAGCCATACTTTGCAAAACCTGACAAGCACTGCAAAACACGCACTGTTACATCTAAATATTCCTTTTTGTAATGGACCAGGGTGCCACATAAGTGTTAGCAATGGTGTGTAAAGGAAGGTGAAGACGCCCATCTTGAACGTCTGCTTTTATTTTGTGGCCTCCTGTAGGTCACCTAAGCAAAATCATTTGTGGGAGAGATATGATTCAAATAGATTTCAGGAGGTTTTGCCTCGTATGCTGGCTTTTTTGACAAAACACAGTGGTACAAATGATGTTGTTGCCTGGTTCTGCAGCAGCAAAGCTTGGGGTATTAGACTAGGTTGTTACTGTGTTAAAATAAACTTTATTTATTATTTTTATTTATTAATTATTATTATTAAAGTTTATTTTAAAATAAACTTTATTTTATTCCATTTGATTACATGGAAACATTTTTCCTCATTGTTTTTACATATTTTCAACATAGAAAAGTTGGACTAGAGTGCAGAAGGAGCTTTCTAAACTTTTATCTAGTGAGGATGCAGCTATATGCCAGAATCTGTGGGTTTTCTAGAGAACATCACTTTAGATATGATGCATTTGTGGGTAATGTTCATGTGGTGCTCTAGCCATGTAGCAAGTTTTCAGTTTTCCTTTACATATTAGGTACAGGTTTTTTTGGAAATTGCTTCATTTCTTCTTCCTTGCAAATACTTCTGCTAGCACAAGGCAATGTTTTTACAACTACTCACTTAATCTTGCATTAATATATTAGTATGCAAAAAGAAGAATGTTTGGTGTACCATCAATAGGAGAGATATCATCACAGACATATTTACCACTACTAAAGCAGTGTTAGAATCACATGTTCATGTTATTTAAAACCATAAATACTGTTGCCTATGAGATGATCATAACTAGCAATGGTCATGGTGAGATTTTTCAGGTATTTCCTATGCTGGTAGTAGTCCTCTGAAAAAAATCCCCATGACTCCCTTCTTCATTTATGCTTGATACCTCTGCAGACAAACTTTCCACTTGTCTTTTGAAAAGATTCATTGAAAAGCAAAATCTGAGAAAACATGAGAGCTGCACTGATTTTTTTTTTTCTTGAGTGACAGAAAAACTATGACATTTAAGAAAAATATTACATAGAATTCATAAAAATGGTGTGTTTGGAATCCATGTGGCAAAGTAAACACCAAGTAGTGTTCAATTATGAAATACTGGAATCAGGTAGATAGTCTGAATATTTAATCATGTCCATAAATGAGTCAGCTGCGACATGCACAGGAATGTGAAGTATAAGAACCAAGCCTGATGGGATGCACATGTTGCTTCTCATGAAAAAATGCAGTTTTTCTGTCCCTTTTGGGGGGTTCTGGCCCTGAAAGGCATCAGAACAATACTGGTGCAACAGGTGCCATACCAGTGTCATGCCCCTCCAGTTTAATTCAATGATATGAGAGTTTTTTGCTCAGACGACTGGAATGCCTCATCTGGTTTTATTTTTTTGTTGTTTTATTAGTAAAAAACAAAAACTCTTTGTTAAGTTAGTGGTTCTTTTTGTTTCCTTTAATGATGAAAATAGCTTATTTTCTTTGGCAGGCCAATAATTTGGTGTCTGGGGAACAGAGGAGTAATATTCCTCCTGAAAATGGAAACTGAAGGGATTCCACAGGGTTTGTAAAGCCAGCTGAAAGAAGGAAAACTAATACTTCCTGCTGTGGCTTTCTGTAAATCCACTCTGGAATCCACATACGTCATTCTTGAGAAGCTGTTCCTGCATCCCCCAGAGATAGGGTGGTGCAATTTCTGTCCTTGCTGGAATAGGTGTGACTCACAGCCCTCTACCTTTGCTCTAGGGACTGTTGAGTCTGGAACCTGGAACAGAACAGTCCCAAGAGAAAGTGTTCTGGGAGCATGACCCTGCTGGGGCCTCAGCAGTTATACTTTCCTCTAAAACAGAAGGATTTTAGTTTTGATTTGTCTCTTTGAAACCTGCAGGTAGTACTGAGCAGAGGCTTTACTTGTGCTGTCACAAAATTTGGGCTGTCTTTCTGGAAGCAGAGTTTACATTAATTGCATAACAGGTTTCCCCAGTGCTGACACAGTGACTCTTGAGTTTTTTCACATATCGATTTTAGATTGTAAAAATAAACTAATGTGTAGCTTCATGTACCTCTACTCTGACATACTTTATAGTTCTAAACCCAAAAATATTTTGGAAACAATTAGAGGAAACCAGTGCTTCATGGAGGATATTTGACTATCCTCTTTAAATTGTATTATGTTTATTTGAATGTAGCCCTCAGAAAGTAGGAAAGAAAGTAAGGAGACACCATGTTTAAATCTGAATTAGGTGTTGAAACAGATTGAGGAGAAGTGTTGGCAGGCTGTATAAGCTGGTTAGTATTCTCCATTCTGAGAACTTCTGTGTCTGTTTATTGGTGTGTGTTGGGGTTTTTTTGCCTTTGCAATGTCAGGGTTTAGAAGTGTAATGGCTTTTGTTCATGTGGTTTAATAATGCTAGCTCTAGACTCATGGACTGGTTTGGGTTGGAAGGGACTTTGAACACCATCTAGTTCCAACCCTCTACCATGGGCAGGGACACCTTTCACAAGACTAGGTGGCTTAGGGCCCTCTCTGGCTTGGCCTTGGACACTTCCAGGAATTGGGCTTTTCCAGGAAGTGGGAGAGCTTAAGTCACATGTCAATGCATTGTCTCTTCCCAGGTGTGTCTGATATGCTGATCCCAGTAGCAGTAATCTTACAGGAATATTTTTAGAAGTGTACTGGATTTTTCTGTGTTTGCTAGCCATTTCTTGGGTCCATGTGCATGGCCTCATGAATTTAGCTGCAGCTCTTGCACTGCATTCTTCCAGCATTCTCTGAGGAAAATAAGTTTGCCATGCTTGGGGGAGCAAGCCAGCATTCATCTGCAATTGTCTCATCTCCCTACTGCTGGTGCTCTGGACAGCCCAGCTGGTTTGGAATACCCCCCTCCAAAAAGAGATACTAAGGTGAAAAAAGTGAGTTCAAATACTCACCTTTGATAAGTATCTGTTGCCAGTGATCTCTGTCCTTTGCCAAGGTGCATGCAATTTTCTCTCAAAGTATGTACAGCCTAGGAGATGGGAAAATCAGTCAAATGATCTTCCCAGTTAGAGTCATATTGTAAATACTTGGACATAAAGGGCACACCCAGTAACTCTGAAGCATGAAAAAGATTTAGAAATTATACAGTAGAGTACTAAAATGCAATAATGTCTACATTTAAGGTGAAAATTTCTGACTTCAGAAGTTTTTAGTACTGCCTTAGATTCATTCAAACTTGACTGTTTTTCTTAATCATTTCTTTGCCTGACAAAATCAGCTGTAACTTCAGTGTGTGACTGACAGTTTTTCTTAGATGTTAAACTGAGGTTCAAGAAAAGGATAAAAGAGATGTCTAATTGCTTTTAGTTCTAAACCACTGGCTGTCTGGATACATCAGAAAGTGTTGGAAGTTAAGGGAGAAGAGGGAGCAAAGAGAATTCAGCATCACAAGGAATAACACCCAGCACTTACAGTCACATTTACACAGTGACCTGGAGGTCTAATTGTAGCTTCTAAATATGTGCTAGGTGGAAGCTAGCACATACTGAATTCAATTCGAAGGGCAGTGTGGGTGTGATAATGCTGGCTTCAGCACACAGTGCCCAGCTCCACCTGCCCTCCATGATAATTTCTGTGCTGTCTCGAGCGTGTCACTATTTGTTCACAATGAACTAGTTCAGAGGGACCTCAAGTGTTTGTACACAGAGTGCAGTCAATCTTCGTGCACACACACCTGTACTATTTTCTATCTGAGGGTCATAGAAGGTTTTAAAAATAGTTATTTAAGTAAAATGCTTGTTCAAAAACTGCCGGCACCTGTAGTACAAAGCTGTGGACTGTTTGCAACCATGAAGAGAATGTGCACCTTTGCAGTATTCTGTGGTGTGAAAAAATTCTGAAAAACGTGCAATTTTTCTCACTGTTTGAACAAGTTTTTCTGAGTGTTTGTGCAGCACTTTGGTCCTTGGTTGCACCTGGTCGTGAAGAAAGCAATTGGTGCAGAAGTAACTGAAAACCTTAGGTGTTTTCCTCCCTGTCCTCCCATCCTCTGTGTCTAGAATGGCTTGATCTGATCCTAATTGCCCCCAGCACACCATGACATTCCAGCAAGTGGGACCTCAGGGCCCATAACAGAACGAATGCCTGCTTTTTACAATCAGGCTGTTGCTGATGGCAACAATTGTTGCTGCTGATGGCAGCAATAAGGAAGTTGTAATGCCTCCACCTTCTGGGTGGTGTGGCAGGAGTCCAGTGGCTGGTCATTGTCAGCTGTTGAGCAGATTGCATTTCCAGTGCCACTGGAGGACTCTTTCCTCTGTTTTGGGGAAAGTCTCAAACAGTATATGTTGTTACTGTCATCATTTTTAAAGGCAGAATTTATATTTGTGATGTATCATTGCCTTCGAAGTCCCTCTTATTTTTGCCCCAGTCTGTTTCCAGTCTGTTCTCTGGTGGTGGAGAGAATGATTGACCTTGCTGCCACTTTATCAGAAATGGATTTCTGATCTTTCTGGTCAGCTTTTAAAAGCATTAGTTCATTTAGAAACTGACTTCTGGCTTGAGTCATCAGAAGGGTGAGAGTCCTACTGCATGACATACTTTTCACTGTCCCAAGATACTGAGGGGCACTTAAACTGAAAAACCCAGAACAAGTGCTAGCTAGAGGAGGCTGTGTTGTATTTTAAACAGAAAAATCTGTGCAAGAAGACCCCAAAGAAGAGTGGTGAGAAATTATTATTATGTGTGCCATTGCTTTAGGGCCAGTAGAGCTTTTATTCCATTTGTAGAGGTAATTCAGATTTTAACAATGTAGGACTAATTGTTTCATAAATGAAAAATAACAATTACCTTCAGATGAAAAATTACAACTGTTTGAGTGCTTGGTAGTTATTTTGTTTAAAGCTAATTACTAGTGGGTTTTTTTTGTGGCTGGTTCATGGAATATTAACTGACACTTAAGTGTCTTTATTTACACTGTTTTAACTCCTGCTATTCATGGTTAGGTTCTAACATTGTCTTAAACAAGTATTGTGGGGTACCTCCAAGACCTTCCTTTGATGTAAATCTCAGTGTTAACCAGCTGGCCTGCATTTTGTTTAGTGATAGTAGTCACTAAGTGCTTCTGCTAAAGTCACACGTTCTTTGCACTTTAGCAAATCTAAAGGCTAGAAGAGCATGGTAGAAATAACATCTCTGTACCTTGGGAAACCCTGCTTTGGCAAGCAAGCTGGAAGTCCTTTTTTGAGTTTTATTGAGGTACATAAGCTGTCACCTTTGCAGCTCTGAGAGCAGACTTTACTTCTGTCATTGATGCCTATATGTATGGGCCATCTTGTCTGCTGCTTTTCCTGACAAGTTGAGACATACCTCTGAATCCTGCTGAGACACTCATCACCATGCACACACACAACAGACCTAACATTGCAGACACCCCTCCCAGATGCAGATCCCCAGATAGGTCTTTGCTGTTTCTCATTGTTTCCAAAGCCAGACAGTTTCATTCTCACACTTTTCTGCTGAATCTGCAGCAAAATTAATCTCTGTATGTGATTTAGTGTGCAACAAAATGGTGGCTGTTTGTTTTCTATCAGAGGGGCCCTGCACCTGGATAAACTGGTGTTTTTCCAATGTTTAAAATAGATACTTTAATGTAAAAACAGTCGCCATGACAGTAAAAAAAATGATAAATCTGAGTCAAATCAGCAAATGGATCAACAGAAAAAATGTTTGCAAATGTTCTCAAGCAAAGCTATTATTCATTTACTTATCTTCTTTCCCAGTGCTTTGAACTCTGTGTGGAGAAAGGAGAGAAAAGCCCTATTTTTTTAAGCTCATTAGCTTTAGTTAAAGTATTCTGTGTCATCAGTTATTTTAGTTGAACCAGCTTGACAAATAAATTAAAACCTAGGTAACTGAGGCTTTTCTTTTCCACTAACTCCAGCAGTTCAGTGCAACGCTCACTTATCTGTTCCTCTCTCCTTTGGGAACAGAAAATGAAAAACCAGCCTGTCTCCAAGAGCATTTTGATTCACGTATGCAGATACATGCATGTGCGTGCTTACTTTGCACACAAGATGGTGAAATCCTTGAACTAAGAGACCAAAACCAGTTACTTCTAATCCACTTCAGGATCAAAGCCACTTGTGCTGATTTACCAACTGTGTGAATTACCAACTGGGGAGTCAATGCAGAGCAGTCTATGTCCTCACACACATCCTTGGTTGTGTTCCTCAGTTCCACCCATTGCTTCTTTCTCCAGTGATCAGGAGAAATAATGAAGTTGGGAGTAAAGAAATGTAAACGAGGCACTGATTGCTGCAAGTGGGTATTATGGGCATGGCACAGTGGCTTTCCAGTGAAGGATTTAAAGTCATCTCTACTGACTGGACAAAACACTTGTGTGAATTAGATCCTGTGGCCGAGCTTACAGGTCTGAAATGAGTGTCATGAAGATGCACATTTCCTCAGAGGATTTAATTTCTGCCTTTGCTCTGTCTGTCAGGGAGGAGGATGAGTGCTCAGAACTGCCGTCAGAGCTGAGCCATAGCCAGCAGGAGGTTAATGAAGACTCATGCAGCATGGACCAGAACTCTGTCTCGGTGCCAGAGAACCAGTCCACCATGGTCACTGCGGATGTGGGTGAGTTGTGTTCTTAGCAGAAGTGATGACTTCCCACAGCAGAAAGGTATCATAGCTTTTAAAATGCAAATCCAAGCATTTGGTGAGGAAAATAATTTATGTAGGATGTGTTAATTACAGTGGACGCTGAGCTTCTACATGACTGCAAACTTAAATGTGAAGTAATCTCTGTGCTTTGATTGGAGAATCATAAACTTTGGAAAAAATCTCTGAGATCATTGAGTCCAGCCATCAGCCCAGCACCACCACTATGTTCACTATTAAACCATGTCCTCAAGTGCCATATCCGCACAGTTTTTGAATACTTGCAGGCCTGGTGACTCCACATGCTCCCTAAGCAGTCCATTCCAACACTTTACAACCCTGTCTATGAACATGTTTTTCCTGATACCCAATCTAAACCTCCCCTGGTGTGACTTGAGGCTGTTTGCTCTTGTCTGATCAATTGTTACCTGGGAAAAGAGTCCAACATTCACCTGACTGCAGCCTCCTCTCAGTTGTAGAGTGCAGTAAGGTTTCCCCCTGAGCCTCCATTTCCCCTGAAGCAGACCTTCTAGCAGAATTCTGGTGTAATCCTTACTATGACAGATTTTCAGAATTCTCTTCAGAAGTCTGTTCCTGTTTTCTATACTGTATTGTTTATGAGACCTGCAACAGCACATTTGTGGTTTTGTGTCTATGATTTCTAAAAACATTGATACAAAAGTATTAATAATAATGTGACTGTGAAGTGTCTGACCTAGGGAATTTAAAATATTTAATAGAGGTTTTTAAAGTTATTAAAAAATTAATGTTTTATTTTCAAAAGCTAGTGCTTACTGTTAAGTTCCTATTCGAACAGATTCTAATAGGAGGATTTTTTTCTACCTTAATTTTCTTCCTACAAAAAAGAAAAGAAACTATTTTGCTTTTCAGGATTTATTTTGTCTTCATGAAGTGGAGCTGAACCAGGATTTGCAGACATAAACAGCAAGTTGTCTGTTTAAGTTTGTTCCAACAATGAAAAACACAGCAGTAGAATGATGTACAATGTAGAGACCTAGAAGATAAGGGGCTGATGTGTCTGTCTCAAAAAACAGCAAACAGATAGCTCTGGATGTTGTTGGTACTAACAGCCAAGGATTGTTGGTAATAAGACACTGAGAAGGATCAGGATGTGGCTGGAGAAGGGAGCCATGCAGAGGTACAGGCAGCATTCCTCAGAGACAAGTGTCCTTGTTTAGCTCTAGGGCATGAGCACAAGACAGCACACAGCAAGCACAGGGATGAGGCCAAGAAGGGGGCATGAGCTGTAGAGGGGAATCCAGACTACCTAAGACCCCAGAAGCCCTTCCAGCAATTTCTAGAAAGGACTGAAAGAACAGATTGCCCATGATAACTGATATGCATAGAAGGGTAAACTTACCCCCAGAGTGGAGAAAACTTACCTATAAATCTCCACAAAGGTATCTCCACAAAGCCCAGGGCGCTTGCTTTGCACATGCAACCCAGCACCCTGAACAGCTGAATCATGCCAGAGCCAGGACTGGTGATCTTCTTCTCCCCTCTTTCTTTCTCTTCTTTCTTCCCTTTTCCACTTGATCCAAAAGCCACTGCCATGTGCTTGTATAGTAGGTCAAGGCCTAACCTGACCCAGTTTCCATGCCAAGTGTGTATTTGTAAGCTTTTGTGGACCCTCTGACTTTCATCATTCCTTTAACCACAAGCATCTGCAAATCTTGGGTGTTCCCATTCTCTTAAGGGTAGGGCTCACAGATAACAGTGGATAAAATAACATTATCTCTAGGGATTCCTGCATTTCTTCCATATTTTCCTTCTATCCATAGTCCTTTTTCGATGTTGTTTCCATATTCCTGTGAAAATAAACTGCACACACACACATAGATACAGAAATATGTATAATTTTAAATCCTCCTAGATATAGGTGTATAAGGATAAAAAAAATAATGCTCTAATAAACCATGTGCATGACTTGCTTGCTGCCCTGATGGAGTGACTGCCCCTAATTGGTGACTTAGTAAAACCAGTAATACCTCATGACACACTAATGCATGTTGGTCTGTTGCTCTGTTGCTACAGGCAATAAAACACCTAGACCTAGAATTGTGAATGCTCTCCAGTACGTCTTGCAGAGCTTGTGATTGGACTGTGCTGGTTTTCTGTTAGAAATGGGGTTTTCACATTGTAAACTATTTATTTTATGGAGGAAATGTCACCTTCAGAACAAATCCCAGCAGACAAGGTCTTATGAAGATTATTTAAATGTACAGTATGTTTATTACAGAAGATATTACGCAAAAAAGCAAATTCAAGCAAACAAAACCCAAGGTCTTTACAAGTAAGCATCTGGCTTGCTATATCCTGCTTGTATCTGAGAGGTGTCTTTATTATGAAGGACTTTTTTGGAATTACAATAACACATGACTGCCAATCAGGAATTAGTGAAATGACTACCCAGAAAAAACTTTTATATGTTGCCCATTGAAATTCCTCATGCAATGCTGTAACATCATTCTAAACTCTTATTTTTGGTCTGCATTAGGTTTGTGTTTATGTCTATTAGGCTATGGAGTTAGATTAATGATAATGAGTTTGCAGTTTTTTCTTCATCCAGCAGCTCTCATTCTTCTCTTGCACAGGGAAGTTTCACGGCAGTCTGCAATAATCTGGTGACTCGTGTCTGTTAAAATTCAGACACGGTTCAGTGCCACACGGCTTTAGTGTCCTACAACAACAGCAATGGGACTACCACGAAGTTCTGACGAATTCCTGCTGCTGTTTTTATGGGATAGCGGAGCTGTGGGTGCGCTGCCGCCTCATAGTGCACCCCTTGTGCGCTCTGCTGTGGGTAGCTACTGCAAACTCTTACCTAGCAAGCCAAAAATACTGACTGGTACACTCAGGAGACAGCATAAGGGTGAATTCTGCCAAAGGTCTGCCTTAGGACCTGCCGCTGTCCTTCACCAGAGGTGAACGTAGGAGAAACAAAAATCATTTATGGAGTGAGCTAGCAAGGTACAGAGACCCACTTGTTTTCACATAAGTGTCAGATGCTATGGCAGTGGGCACTAGAAGAGGTTTGCCTAAAGACAGGAAAGGAAATCATTCTCTGTGATACTTCATAATTAAAATAGCATTGTTGTATAAGATGGTAGTATGGTTGTAGTATGGAACATAATAAGCTGTAGTGTTATGATCCCTGAATATTCTGCAGTTTTATTTGAAGGAGTAGCTATTAAGGTAAAACACAGGCTCTAATGTAGTTGGTAGGGATCATTTCTGTAAACACCAAAATTTTTTCAAATCAAGCAGTACCTAAGTACAACCACAAAAATTCCTCTGAAAAAAATCAAGTCATAACATCCCTGAATGTACCAGACATAAAAATGTTGTATTTACAGAGACGAACATATGACATTAATAAAATCAGGATAATAGACCTTGAATGGCCAAAAGAACAACATAAAGAAGTGTCACAGAATGTAAGCATGTAATATCTTAAAATGTTCTCCAGAAAAGAGAGGGTTTTGAAGAAAGAATGAACACTTCAGATAAGCTGTGGGTCTGTTGTTTGTCAGATGAGAGGTAGCTCATGATTTCAGTTGATGTGATTATAGTATTCAAGCCTATCAGTTGTCAAGGAGAAAGTGGTAGAGCGCAAGGACATTCTTTGAACAGTATCAGTCCTGGCTATTCTGCAGCAGATGCTTCCTGGTTAAGAGTTTTTCACTGAGTCACAAATTGTTATGATGTTTGTTTTGTTTTGTCTTGCTTTCTTTTAGATAACTGTAGTGACTTGAATTCAGAACTTCAGAGAGTGCTGACAGGTCTGGAAAATGTTGTCTGTGGGAGGAAGAAAAGCAGCTGCAGTTTATCAGTGGCAGAAGTGGACAGGCACATTGAACAACTCACTACTGCCAGCGAACATTGTGATTTAGCCATTAAGGTAATGGTAACATTAGGCTCTAATATGCAGTGTGTTCATTGCCTGAGACATCAGATCACTTCTGTAGCAATCACACGTTGCTTCTTAAGGTGTTAAAAGTACTTCACAGGAGTCAACTTGAATTCACAGTGTGTGCTTGGTAAGCAGTAACAGTTCTACACCTTCCAAGGTCCAGGAGGAGCTACTTTGGACCTCAAGTCAGAAATGTATTTGTGTTAAGCACATTTCAAAGTTAAGAGGAATGGGGATACTTAACAGTTAGTTTACTTTCTTAAACAATTTTGCTTACCTAACAAAAAAGCTGTCACCCGACCAAGGTCCTACAGGTAATCATTGACCAGTGACTGAAAACACACTGTGTATGTTTGTGGTTGGCTAAGCTGTGATTGGCTGCCTTAAAATATAAAGCTATCCTGGTTCCAGCCAGGACTGGGTTAATTTTTACAGTAGCCAGGAGGGGGCATGGCCAGGTTATCCTGTATCCCTCATTTACCAGGAAGGAGGGAAGGGGTCCCTTCCTGGTCATGTATTCTTGGGGGTAAGAGCTCATGTGCAAATTGCCCATTTCTTTTACACTCCCTTATTAGTATTTTTGCTGTTACTGTTCATTTTTTTACCTCATTGCTGTTTCCAGTAAATTGTTCTTGTCTCAGCCCCTGATCTTTTCCTTTTGTGCCTCTGATTTCCCTTTGCATCCCTCCACAGGGGACTGGGGAGGGAATCAGCAGGGCGTGGTTTGGAGTTGTTTCAGTGGGAACACTAAATTTGAGGAACATCATTCCTAAACCACAGCAAAAGCTAATTTAACATTAAGCATTGGTTGTGCATTAGTTCAAATGAGATAAGTCAGCATCAAGAACAAATAATTCAAGTGGTATCTGTATGTTTTGCATTTATTGTAAATGTAACAGAACAAGGAGAGGGATGTTTGCTGGCATGTGTATCAAAAGGCACTACAGTTCAGAACCTGAAAGCAAGAGAGCCACAGAGAATCTTTCTATATATAGGGAAAGACATGAACAAGCTTTTTGTTTCAGGTGGAAGGGTGTCAGTGACTCATTTATACAAAAAAAATTGTACTGACAGTTTGGTCTTGAAGTGAGCTCTGTGACTATTCTAGATGGCTTTGACAGCCCTTGTCCTACTACTGGGAAAAGTTCCTTCTGTTCCTGGTCATGCCTGAGGAATGTAACAAAATATAAAGAAATAAGTGTTGAGTAGTAATTTGAAGAATGTGTGTATATTTGACTTCTGGTCTCTTGGGACCAATATTAAAGCAGTTTATTTGAGTTTCTCAGAGGATTAGGATCAGTACTTTGAATGTTGTCAAGTACTACTTGGAATTTTAGGGTTAACTGTTTTCAGAAGTCACTATTCACCAAACGAGAGGCTGTAAATTCTGGGAAATAGGAAGATATCAGCCTGTGTGAGGCCCAGAGTGGTGTCTGAAGTGAGATGTGTTTAACAGAGCAAAACCTACACATAGAGCCCCTCTCTACCATTGCACCCCTGGCTGCGGGTCATTTCTGCTTTCCTGTTTCCTCAGAAAAAAAATGGAGAGAATTTTAAAGGGGGTGGAATTGTGAATGGAAACCTGAAGTGTTCTGACTATCTTTTGCCTTGGCTATTGGCATTTTTCTTCACCAACAGACTAATGCATTTAAATGTTTTAAATCCTTCAGCTTTAATGGTTAAATTTCACTCTGTTCCTTTTATTACAGTTGCTGCTGAATTATTTTTTGCTTCTTTTATACAAGTGATGTCACCCTAACTAACTCAATTGTTTCTGTCCCACAAAAACTGAAAAGACTTTGAAATTAAATTCATCAGATTGTCTTACAAACCAAACAGTTACAAAAACATACTTTAAGAAAAAGATTTACGAAAATTTCCACAGAATAGTCTGGTTAATGCTTTGTTTATTTTGTAGAGCACATCAGTAACAGATAGCTAACCACTAAATTTTTGCTGATGAAAAAAGCTGTAATATTTCCAAGCATTACAATTTAGAACATGAGAACAGCTGGATTGGATTGGACCAGAAGTCCATCTGCCTAGTGGCAGATGCTAATGGAAAGACAGCATCAAAAATAACATGCATAGTATGTTCTTCTCCTTCCTTCAGAGATGCTTCCAGCAAAGTGGATCTGTAGGGACTTGAACCAAAGATGATGTCTTTGTGTTTAATTGTGATGGGTGGAAGTTTCTTTGTTTCTATCTACTGTGTTTTCTATCTACTGTCTAAATTTTTGGCCTCTTTAAATTCCATTAGAAATGAATTCTGCCATTGAGTTACACCATGTAAGGAAGTACTGCTTTAGTGTCTTTTAAACCTGATAGTTGCTTATTTAATCTGATGCCACATCTGTAACACAACACTTCTTGTGAAGAAAATAAGGCAGAGAGCACTGATGGTAGTGTCAGTGACAAGACTGGCATGACCATGATATGACATCCGGCTGCCCTGTGCTCAGAACACAATGTAATTCAATTCCATACTCCATGAAATCATACCTGAATTATTTGTCGTGCAGCAATACACCAGATAAAACTGCTCTGTAATGCTGCTTTGAAGAAGACTAATCAATGTTATTTTACATAGCTATATCTGTGTACAGTGTTTATGTTTTATTTTCCACGGAGGATGGTTGGTAGTATATTGGACACCGGACAATTGTTGCAATGGTAGTGCTCTGAGAAGCAATGGCCTAGGAAGGGGAGGGGTTGGGAAAATAGCAAGACTGGAGCATGGGCAATACGGAGGAAGGAGGCAGCAGCAGAACTTCACATTAGAAGGGTGAGAAAACAGCAGGGGAAGTTCAGGAGAGATGTGGGGGAAGAAGGCAGAGTAGAAATCAGCCACAGAGCACTGTTTAAAATAAAGCTGGCATCATCAAAATAGAACTCTCCTGCCATTACAGAGCTTCTCTTTACATCATGAGATTAACTAACCTGTGCTTATTCAGAACTTGAACTTATCTTCATGCTCTGTTGAAATAATTTTCCTGATCATAATTTGAGTACTATGGGTCCAAGTGAAGCTAATACAAGGGAGACTTCCAGCTTCTTTCATCTCACATAGATGTTGCAAGCCTCTGCTTTTTCAGAAAAGTAATTTCAGTTTCCTTCCAAATCTGTAAGCAGATTTACAGTGTAGATATTCTGATATTCTGTCAATGGAGTTTCATAATTGTGGATCTAAATGCATTGCAGTTTTATGTAACAGAGACATGAAACACAATTGAAAAGGATAAACTGAACAGATAATTTCATTGATACCTCAAAGTCAGACAGTGCTGAAAACACTGGGAAGATTTTTTACAGGAAAAAAAACCAAATTGTGTCTTCACCTAGGTTTGTAATTTTTAGCTGTACTCTATTTGGTTCTTTTGGTCCTTCCCAGTTTAAAGAAATGAACAAAGCAATAAATATTCAGTAATATATAGAATCACATGTTTGTAGAATATGCTGAATTGGAAGGAAACCATCAGGAAATAAATGTTGTTTTGAATAAAACAACTAAATTGATTATTATTAACCTTGGTGCATCAGTTATCTTCCATATTACATGTAAAAGGATAAGCTTTAGTTATAACTTGGTTTTGGATTAGTCAATGACATGAAACTTTCTGCATTGCCAGTGATGTCATATATTCTTTATTTTCCATGTTTCTTCGTATTATTTTAATACACACTGCTTTCAGGAAGATTCAAAAGCTTATGGGCAACATTTGGAGTGGTTTTACTTGTTGCAGGTATCTTCCATGGTTACACATGGAGCACAGGCACAGAATACACTGGGCAGTAGATTCCAAACTGCAGGTGTTTCCCTGACAGGCTGTTGTGCTGTGTTTCGCGTGTTAGTGGCCAGCCTGACAGTTTAGGCATGGCAATATTCCTTGCTGGTGGTGGGTGCTTGTAGTTCAGTTTCTCCCACTGGAAGTTCCAGAACAGTGTCTACAAGGCACAGCTCTCAGCACAGAGGTGGGACAGGAACTGCTGGATGGCATTGTGTCCCAGAGAAACCCAGCCTTTTTTTAGGTACTAGAAAGGCTGTAATATCCCCTGTAAGCCTAGCCAAGGCCAGAGTTTTTTCTTTTATTTTACTGCCACCTCAAGGAAAGAATATACTCAAGGACATGGGAAAGAAGAGCCCCCTTTTAATCCTCTCCCACTCTTTTAATTGCCCTTTTGTGGTGTTGGTCTAGCAATAAATAAGGCCCCATGCTATGCAGATTCACAGACTACTGATTTCTGCCTGTTACTCACCAGGGAAACAATAAGTACAGTGCTTGCCCATGAGAAGGAGTCATTAATTTTTTCTGAAGTGTTCTGATATTAAACTACCAGGATTGCTGTCATTCACAGACGACATGTTTTATTTGCATGTGTGTGTCTGCTTTGGTGTTTGTCATATGAAATGTTTTAAGGAAATGGTAAAACTGTCAGAGAAAATAAGTAATAATTTTGTTTGATATTACTTAGCAAACAAAAGATGCAAACTGATGGTGTTGAGAGGCTGGGAGTGTGTATATAAGTGTGTAGAGTTGCCTGTTAACACACATTTCTGTTCCTTCTACCCATTAATCCTGCTCATTCAGCTTTGCCCCTTTCTGTTTGTTGATGACTGTGTTTTTGCAGACTGTGGAGGAGATTGAGGGTGTTCTGGGACGTGACCTTTACCCAAACCTGTCTGAGGAGAGGTCTCGGTGGGAGAAGGAGCTGGCTGGCCTGCGGGAAGAGAATGAGAGCCTCACAGCCATGTTATGCAGCAAAGAGGAGGAGCTAAACAGGACCAAGGCCACCATGAACGCTGTCCGTGAAGAGAGGGACAGGCTGCGTAGAAGGGTAAGGCTGCTGCACAGATGATGCCTTTTTCCTCCAACCTGTGTGGTTTTGTCACCAGAACAAGCTTCTCTTTAATCTCACTTCCTGTGCTGACTGTAGGGCTTTTTGTTTTCAAAGGTAGGCTATACAAATGACAAAACTAGGACAGAACTGAACATAATTGAAAAAGAGCATGTGAAAAACAGCCAACGTGCACAACAGCCTGATTTCAGAAATCATGTGTTAACAGAAAAACTGATACTCATCTTCAAGGAAGCATATGTAACTTGGATATAGAGAAAGCAGATGTTCTTTTAGTGGATTTTCCTGTGAGGCTATTTTTCCTGTAAAAAATAAATATTTCTTTGTTTTTGTTGGGAATTCAATTTGTGATTAGGAGAAAGAAAAAGAGCACGACTCCTGTCAGTGGGTCGTAATTCTCATACTGAACAATGAGTAGTTCCAGCCACGTCCTGTTTCCCTGTCTACATTTTATGATGCTTTAAGGACAAATAAAGGCTTTGTGCTTTGTTTGGAGTCCAAAGTAAAAAAAAAAAAGGGGGGGGAGGAAATTTGTTC
>VYXF01000338.1:16210-82166 GCA_013397295.1 Polioptila caerulea
GGGGGGAGGAAATTTGTTCACAAAAATGATGAAAGATCCAAGAGAATGTGACCTCAATTTTAGTTACTTTTAAAAATTGTTAACTTTGTACCTGATAAATATGTGGAGTTTTGGCTAGATATGAAGTATTTTTGTTTTTAAAACAAGCAATGCCAAGTTTGTGTTCAGTCTTGAATGACAACTCAGACCACCATATAATGGTAAATTATTACAAGTATTGTTTTTTACCTATTTGCAGCAGATTAGCTATTTTTGCTGTTCTAAACCAACACTGTTCCGCAGTGACTGTGCCATTACAGCATGAACCTGCACTGTGTGGGATTTGCAATCTTCAGATATGAAGCCACAAATTACCTCTTCAAAACTCACTGTCTTTTCCTAACACTAAAAAGGCATGTGTGATGAGGCAAGAATAGTAATCTCACATCATATAAAGCAAGACTTCTTCAATTTTTCCTTTGTAAATTTTTGCCTTATTATATACCATAGGTTGTTTTCAGTCCTGAAATTTTTGCACTGACAGTGACAATTTATTTTAGTGGAGGCAATACTATCCCTTGTGCTACAGAAGTAGCATTTATGGACTGGCTGAATTGTTGCCAAACCGAGAGGGTGGACAACAATGCGAACAGACTGAGTTGAAGTGTGTGCATGAGAAATTTGCTTACACAAGTGCAGGTATTGACACTCCAGGTGATACAGATCAATACTGAGATATCAAACATGAGAAAGATAGGTGGCCTTAAGCATACAAAAAGATTCCTGTTTTGAGAAGTACAGCATGCAAATTAAGGGGCTTGAAAGAATGGTAACAAGAATTTATGCTGACATCCCGGAGTTCCTCAGCTGAGAAACAGAAAAGGGGAAAGATTCAGTATTGTACCCTTAAGCGTGGCTGAGCCGTAGTAGCAAATTCAGTCCCATGAGGTACCAGAGAAGTAGGGATTGGAAAAACTGTATAAAGGGTGGTGAGATCTGATCTGGAATGTTCTACGTCATTCTTACCTCTTATGCATGTAAAGGTGCAATTTAAAGTGGCAAAAAATGATGTAGACAATGGTCAGAGAAATGGGCATGGCAAAACAAATTCTTAATTTGTTTTCTCTTTACAATGGTAAAAACTGGTGAGGAAGAAAATATGGGAGTAATGGCTCTCTAAACTCAGGGACAAAATTGGAGCAAGAACAGAATAACACAAACCACTTGTGGCCATATGAAGCCAGAAGTTAGACTGTGAGGCATCCAAGACACAAGAAGATTGTGGTTCTGAAGAAACAGTAAAGAGTAAGGCTACTGACTACTTTCTAAATGGAGCTTTAAAATATTAAAGTTATGTTTGTATGAAATATATGACCATGCAAGGATACCTGTTAAAACCAGGATCATTTCATTAGAATTGTGTCTGAAGGAAAGCAGAAAATGCCAGCTGCATTATTTCTAGAGCCAGCCTTAGCATCTTTCCATGATTCTGCTATGTTTTGTCTGGCTGCTAGCAGTTCCAGTTCTCTATTATGGAAGCATCTCTGGTGGAACCAGAATTGAAGTCATCAGCTCGTTTCAGTTGTTTGCAAATACAGAGGACTTTACTGCAATCTGATAATTAATATCATCCTTATCAGGCTGAACAACTGATTTATTGTGCCCACCAGAGAAGCTAGTTTGTGACATATGACCCTGTCTGCACACTATGTAATTGTTGCACTTGAGACTGTGTTTGCATTTTTAATGTGGTTTCATGTCCATAGTGGCAACAAAATAAATGCTTTCTTTGACCTGTGAAATATTTTCTATGTGCCACCTGAGCTCAAGAGTCACTTCAAATTTCCCTGGAGAGTGGGAAAGGAGAGCCAACTAAAATTTAGTTATTGTCCTCAAATTAAATTGGGTGAAGTGAACAAACTTGAAGTTGACCAGATCAATAGGTCTATTCCTTCAGACCAATGCCTGTAATCAAGCAGAGTGCTTTCAATACATTTTTCTTAGGCTTGTTGGAGATTTAGTTTAATTAGATATTTACTGTGCTCAGTTAACAGATTGAGCTGCTCTGGAACAGTAGCTAAGAAACTACACACATTCAGAGATTTTTTTTTTCCCATGGGTCATTAGCTAGTGAGGTGATTGCTTACTTCTGTAGGTTATATGTGTGGTTACTGCTAATTTCATAATGCACAGGTTTATTTTACCTCTGTATTATTTTGCTGCATTAAAAATAAAATCTATTTAGATCCAGGCTGGTCAGTGCCCTAGAAACTGCTTACACATAGCCAACCATAATCCTGAATCCAATAATACAGATAAGATGATGGGGAACTTCTGTACCAGTCTGTGGGATTAATATTATTATTACATGAGAATAAGGCTGTAATCATGTGAGCACTGTTTACAACTGCTATACAGAGTAACTGTATAACTGAGGCTTAAGTAGTAGAAGAAAAAAGTAGTATTTGTGTTCTTACACAAACGCCCTTGTATTCAGCAGGGGATTCAGATGAGCAGCAGTGAAACAGCTATAAATTCCATCCTGACTGCAAAGTAAAAATTGTGGGGTTTTTTGATTACTGCCCGTGAAAGTTGCCAAATGAGTGGTACCTTAGCACAGTCTTAAGGAGCTAGTTGGCATAAAACACAGTGGGTGTGGGCAGCATTCAGGCTTCCTTGAGGCTGTTCTGAAGAACTGAGTGTGATGTGAAAAGGCAGTTCCAGCTCCGGAAGTCTGTTAAGTCTATTCTCTGCATGAGCCATATGTCAGATTGTTCACTTAATCCCATGCTTCTGGTTGTGAAAGTTGTTCTGTACGTGCTCCATACTCAGCTGAAATCACCAAACTGCCCAGAGCAAAAACACTTCATTAGTTGTCTCCAACTAAGACCCTAATGAAAACAAAATCTGTGGAGTAGTAGAAAATTAATTTTTTTGTGTGATCCCATCAGCTGCCCACATTTCCCACTCCATAGAACTTTGATTTGAGCAGAGGGCTCTCCCAAAATATGTGGTTCTTGTGGACAGTTGAAACAGCAGGACTCAGATCCTTGGCCTTGCAGGTGTTCTTGGGCCCATACTGTTCTCAGATTACACAAAGCTGGCAGAATCTCCTGTACTCTGTTTCTTAGTCATTCCTATTGGGATCAGAAGGCGTTGTTCCAGATTGCTGGAGAACACTGATACATTATGGGCCCTATTAGAGATTATTATCTGCTTGCACAGCTTAAAGTGACCCTGGAGCTGTTCTGTCTCCTTTGTCTCTTGTTGAGCACCAGAAACCTGAGGTAGCTTTCCAAAGCTATTTTCATTCTCTGCATCCTTCACTTGCATGGTATTTGTTTATGCAGGAGCATCTCCTTTTGGGTATCAACAAAGTAGTTTTACTTCTATTTCCAAGCTTGCATGCAAATATTCAGTGTTAATTCACCTTATAGATACCAGGAAAGATTTCTTTACCATACACAGTCAATCACAACAGACAATACATAGGAACTCAGACTTTGTTTGCTCCTCTGATCATGATACAGGAGAGGCTGAAAATTATCTTGCTGAAAATAATGAACCCCAGGACTGAATGGGAAAGGTTTTTTTTGCCTGGGAAAGACCCTCACCACTCAGAGCAGCTCAAATTTTTACACTGGTGTTTGATTTGGCATCTTCTCCTCCACAGATATGCATGTGTGCGTGAATAAATTAGAAAGTAAGAGAAGTTAACTCTCTGTGGTTTGTTGTACTTCAACTTTCTACTCTGTATGATAGGGGAAAAGAAATGAAGCTGAAAAGAAATCCTGAGGGGAAAAAGTGCTGTTACTTGAAGGATTTGAAGGTGCTCTTATGATCAAACAGGTCACTAGTAGGGTAGAACGAAAAGAATCACAGGCATGTCCTTCATTTGAAACTGGTTTAGAAACAAATGCGGCAGGTGTACTTTGAATGTGGAAATCAGTAGCAAAACCAGGCAGTTTATAGTCATGTTTTTTTATTTAGGATATGTTAATGAATCATGTAGTTGTCACTATTCATGTGTAAAATAAAAAAGCTTAAAAACATGCTTCTCAGAGTCACAGTTACAAATAATGAGAATATTCCACTCAAATATTTTTCTATACCTCATGATACATCTGGACAAACACATCTGTGACACCTGTTAATAGCTTATTAAGTCTTTCATAAATTGAACACTGCTGTAGTCTGTCAGCCCGTTTTTTCTTCTACCCTTGCTTTCTTTTTATTTAGTTCTTCAGGTGATAAGAAATTACCTGTAATTTTTCACTACTCCAATTCTCAACATTTAAAGGAAAAAAATTAGAAATGCAGCTCAACAATTGGTTCAATTGCAGAACATAAAATATTTCAAGTTACATATGTTTATATTAATAACTTGAGAACATCTGTTTTCACCTGACTTTTTTTTTGGTGTCTAGATTATCCATTGCTCTGAAACCTAATGGCTCTGTTGCCTTGTGTCTCACTTAATGCACCTGCTCTTTCCAGGGTTCCAATACTTCTTTTCTTCTGTAATTTCTTGGACCTCCTCCAATCATTTAGAAGATCTTTCCTTTCCTTTTTTTCTAGATTTCACAGACATTTCCCTGTATTTCTCCTTTTTCCCTTAATTGTCAAATCCTTTTTTTTTTCCTGACCATATGATAAGATCTGCTTGCCAGACAGTTTTCACTTCATTTTAGTGCTTCAGGAGTTTATGGCAATTTTTATACCCTTCTGCATGTTTCTGTTTTTAAACTAGTATGATGCAAGGACTCAATAAATTTTTTCTTTAAATCCTTCCTGGTTATTCTTCCTCCCAACCTCAGAAATCCAAACTCTTCCTGTCTTATAATGTAACTTTATTTGGTTTGTTTCTATATTTTCTTTACCCATTGCATTTTGACAATTTTGTCATTGATTTTATGTAAGATACTGCCTTCCTCTCTCTCCCATTTCCAAGTGTTTATTGTGTCTCATGTGCAATACTGCAGTTTACCTTCAGTCTATGAGTTAACCTTCAGAATAATTTATATTACATTGGTAACGATGCTAAAGATTTGACACAGGGGGTCAGACAGTTTTTAATCCTGCTTTAAAAACCAGTCTTTTCATAACCTGTACATTCACCAAACCGAGAAGAAAATTGCACTTCTGACCTCTGATTTGTATTTGGGGTATTTTTTCTCTTCTTCGGTCATTCTTTATTTTATTCTGTAGAATAGCTACCAGTGTGGAAAAGTACTTTCTGAAGAGGTGCTGCTTACTCCTCTATTTACAGTGGAGGTATTGGTTACCAGAAATAGTTACCTAATGTGTGTCTGGGCAGTGGGGTGGGTGGACAACCCAGTCATGAGATGCATGGTGAATCTCTGTGAATTGTGAGATGGGTGATTTTACAGGTCAGGCAAACTTGCCCTGTTATCCTGCTCAGAATTAGCATCCAGAACTCACTGTTGCTAAAATAAGTGCAGTTATTTATAGCAGTCAGTTTAGCATGGAATTTCATAAATGAAGGTCTGACTTAGTTAATACGTCAAGAAGGACAGATAAGCAGGCAGCTTCTTTTTGTGGTTGCTTCTATGATACAATATTAAGGCAGTGAGTTTCACAGATTAATAACTGTGCTGTGCTCTGAGTTTTTTTCTATAAGTGATTTCCTGAGCAAAGCTTTACCTGACTACACTCTCAGCTGTGTTCATTTCACTTTTGGTTGCCAGCGTTGTTTTACGGATCCATATGAATAATTAGTTTTGTACTCCTAGCCAATGGTCACTTCCCAGTAAAATACAGAATAAAGGAAACCTGTCGGCATTAAATGTTTGTGTGATAAGTCTTTGCGTAAGGTAGTTCTAAACTTCAGTTTCTACCAACACTTGGCATTTAAGCAACTTCACCACTCTCTTTCCTGGTTGCACTTAAATTTAAAATGTTACTTGCTTTTGGACTGCAATCTTCCAGGACTGGCTTCTGAGCATAGGTGAATATTTTAGCAATTTTTAAGTTGGACATAGAGGCTGGGGTTTTATTTTAGAAATACATCCAAATTGTCTTCCTGTTAGTTTGCTTTTAAACAATGTGGTAACTTAAGCACTTGGAGAATTTAATCGGTTACAACCCAGGTTGAAAGACATAGTAATAAAAGGCAATTTTGACTCAATGAAGTTTTGGGGTTGCTTTTTTTTTTTTTCCCAGTGTCAGTGCCACTGTACAAATCGTATCTGCACTGACACTCCACATCTGCAAGCAAAAATATGCATGTGTTGTTTATTTCAGGTTTATGCATATTAACAGGCTGAAATTATTGGTTTGCACAGTAGAGCACTTCTGTCCTTAAGGTTTGCATTGGTGCAGCTGTACCCATATTGAAGCTAAATATGTCTGTATGAACAAAGGAGGCTTCAGCTGCAAATATGTAGAAGGTACTTGCTGTGCATGTGCACTTCATACAGTCTGCTCAGTTAACTTCATGAAGTAATTGCAGTGAAGATATGTAATGCTGGGTCAAGCACACATATCCATTTTTCAGCAAGTTACTTTTAACATTGAAGGATTTGATTTGGGGTTTTGTGTACTTTACTTGTTTGGAATCATTTTGTTTAAGGTAGCGCTTCTCCACAACTGCGCAGGAAACTTAGAAGTGCAGTGTGACTTCATGTGCTTTTATTGTTGCCATCTATGGCTTTTTAAAAATACATGTTATGGAAAACATACAGGTTGTTTTTTCTTTTTTTTTTTGTAATATGTAAATACCTTAAAATTCTTTTGATGCTAAGTGCAGGCAGTCTGTCCTTCAGTTTGCATACAACAGAGGGAGAGGCAAGGATACTCTTCAGGAAATAGGAGCAGGCTGTAGAGGATTGTAGGATCCTCTAGGATAAAATGCTGCTTTGGTGACTGGAGAGGATTCCAACTTGAACTCTTTCCTCTTTGCAGTAGGTTGAAACATCTGTTATGCAGAGGGCACATGACTGCTTCTGCTGCTTCAAACAGAGATTGATGAAAACACTGTCCAGATGCACCTACACCTAAGAAAGTCTAAGCTTTGATGCAACGTTATTTTGGGGTTTTTTGACTAAGGGACTTCAGCTTGCTTAGTCTTTGTGTAAATGCATTTTGTATGAAATCCCACCTTTCTTTAGACAGTAGGAATCACAGTTGCTTTTCATGTTACATACAAGGGGAGATATCAAATAGGCTGAACTTTACTTGACTGGACTTCTGATAAAATTTCACAAGTTCTGTTTTGTAGAAGAACTGTTCCAACAAAATCACATAGAAACCTGTGTATATAAAGAAAACTGTGTTTAGGGGAATTGTTTAGATGGTTTCCTTCACCTTCTCCCATCTCACACTCTGTTGGAGATCTGTAGGGTGCTCTGTCACTTTACCTTGCATCATAATTGTTGTGTTAAGCAGATCATTTATTCCTTGTCTCTTAGGAATTATTCCAAGGTAAACACTATAATGCTCAGTACAGCTATAGTTTGACTCCAGCAGACCTTTCTTTTTTTTAACCTTTAAACTGAAAATCTTTTGACCTTAGTTCTACAAGTATCTGATGTGTTATGAGGACCATGCAATGTTTGCAGGGTACGTTTACAGGGAGCTTTTGTAGAGTGTTGGTTGAGTCCTTTGCTGGTATTTTTTTTTTGTCTGTACATTACTCACTAAATGGTAGCTTTAGTTGACTGTAGTTTTGAAGCATGATTAATGTTTGAATTTCTTTAACCTTTAAATATGACCAAGTCACCATGTGATTTATTTATGTCAAGGGGGTTTTTCAGCACTGGAGTTTTCCATTAACAGGAGGATTTTCATTTGATTTGTTTAGCCATCATTATCTTAGGCTGGAGCATTAGCTTTACCCCAGAGAGAATAATTTCTATGCCTCTAGTACATCTGAAACTTGGAGTAATTATTCTACAGTGGTATGTTTGTGTATTTCCACATTGCACATAGTTTAAAACACTGATAGCAGTGGGATTTTAAAATAACCTCCACTCATCTGCTCCCCACGTGAAAACTTTGCAGCCACCACAGTACAAAAATGTACTGTGCTTCTGTGCTGAAGCCAGAAGCGATTAGACTTGGCTAGACAATGAAAAAATCTCTAGACTACTTAAACCATAAAAGTGGAAAAAACAGAATGCTATGTTTTATTGCAGGTTCGGGAGCTGCAGACTCGTTTGCAGAGTGTGCAGGCCACGGGCCCGTCCAGCCCGAGCCGCCTCACTCCAGCCAACCGCCCCGTCAACCCCAGCACGGGAGAGCTGAGCACCAGCAGCAGCAGCAACGACATTCCCATTGCGAAGGTGGAGTTTGTGTGCTTGTAACCCTTCTCGTGGCCTGGAAAAAACAGGCTTCATTTTGTGATATGCAAGTGTGGGATTAACTGGGAGATGTTCAGGGAAGTCCTGAGCAGGTCCATGAACTTGAGCTGTGGATAGGGATTAAACATTATTGATTGTACTTCTTTCAGTTACAACACAGGACTCAGTCCTCTAGTAGTTTGCTTCAGCTTTGCAAGTGTAACTAGAGAACAGATGGGGTTTATGTGATCTTTGTGGGGTGTGGGCTGCTACACAGGTATGTAACCTATGCAGCATTCTGACTTACAGATTGCTGAAAGAGTGAAGTTGTCAAAGACAAGATCAGAGTCTTCATCATCTGATAGACCTGTCTTAGGATCAGAAATCAGCAGCATAGGGGTAAGGACTAAGAACTGTGTGCATGCATGATCCATGTTCCAATAAAAGCATTGTTTTTAAAATAAAATAAAATAAAATAAAATAAAATAAAATAAAATAAATATGTGAACTATCTGAAAATACTTTAAGGGCTATTTTGAGCAAAATATTTCAACAAAGAATATTTCATCCAGTATTAAGATCTCATTTTCTCATAACTAGTGGCTAGAAATCATTCTCATAAGTGACGTCAAGAGGAAAATTTTGGAGTCAGTTCCACCAAAATATTCTTCAATAAGATTCTCTAGTTTCATTTCCCAGCTTTCAACTAACAGCGAACTGGATTCTGCTTTTGAAATGCCAGTGTAAATCAATAATGCTGTTGTTGCTGTGTGTTATTTGTTTTACTGAAGAACTTGGCTCTAACCCTTTGCTAAGCTCTCAAGAATAAACTTGCATAGTAGACTTGTTAAATATATAATGAAATAGTGGACTTCACTTTTGGTTAGTAGAATTTTAGCACAAAATGGCCTCTAAAAGTGGAATCTTGTAAATATTCTATTCAATGTAAAATTCGTAACAAAAATGGAATAATGAATGCATTGAAGTGAGTGCATGCAAGCAAATGCGGTTCTCAATGCAGAAAGTATCTGGGAGAAATCCAGTGGGTATCTATTCACAATGATCTATTAACTACCCTGTGCAGGTGTCTAGTACCGTGGCTGAACATTTGGCACATTCCCTCCAAGACTGCTCAAACATCCAGGAAATCTTCCAGACTCTCTATTCACATGGATCTGCTATCTCTGAAAGCAAAATCCGAGAGTTTGAAGTGGAGACAGAGAGATTAAACAGGTGAGCTGGAAAGTTAGATGTGCTCACACATGTTGTCTTCTGTTAGGTTCATGAAAGTTGACTGCTTTTTTTACCCTTTTTGAATATTTCTTAGTTCAGTTCCAGCTCATCTGTGGCAGCTACAGATAAACATGGAATGTGGTTGCTGAAGAGGAGGCTGAATTGTGTGTTAAGGATTCTTTCCATGATTATGTGTTTGTTTGTACATTACTCAAACAGCAAAGCACCTTCCCCTGTCTGCACTGTGGAATGTCCTTCTCTGTGGCTGACCAAATAGTTGTGGCATCTTTTTTCATAAGACACATTACTCCTTGAATCAAAGACTCCCATAATTTAGATTGCATCATTCTGGAATTAGCTTGCTTTGTTTGGTCCTGAAGAAACAGAATAATAGTGTTTAACTGTTTCAAAAAATGTACTGATTTCAATAATGTACTGTGGGGTGGTGTGGCATATATACCACCAAATAGGTTCCTGTCTGCAGAAGAGAGATGGCACCTTTCTAGTTGCAGTTAAAATACTGCTGGTGTTATCCTTCAGCAAGCTCTATAAAACTCAGTGTTTTATGTCTTTTTTGGCACATAAAATCAAAACTATGGATCAGAAATAGTCTCAGTGCCTCTACCCAAATTCTGTCTTCCCTGCAGCTAGCTCAAATTTAGTCTGATCAGTACAATATCTCTTTTTATTTATAGCTCATGTTTTTGTAATGCTGCAAAACGTTATTCTTGAGATTTTTTTCTTTTTTTCTGTACACAGAACAATTATGCTTTGACAGCATGTATCATTATAGAAGATGTCAAGATACAGAAAGGGACAGGTCTAGCATCTAGAAAAGTCAGAGCTTTATTGTGGTAACTGAACAAATGGTATACTAGCCCTTGTCGTTCTTCTTTGTCAAGAAATCAGTGATTTCTTCATAACCTACTTGTGCAAGGTTTCAAATTGTTTGTATCTCTGGTGTTGGCATATATCCAATTTTTACAGTTAGGCATAGTGTATTTATGTGTGTTTCAGTTGTCAGCAGAGAGAATAAACAGTAATACTGATACTCTGAATCTTCATTTTCATGTTCAGGGTTCACCTCGTTGAGGAGGGTATTACAGTTAAGCTTCTATTTGAGTTTTACCAGAACATTGTGGGTTACATTGCCCCACTAAAACCTCATTTGTAGTTTGGAGTTCCCTCTCTAATCACAACCCAAACATGACTTCAGGTGGAACTGTTACTCTGGATTTTCAGAAGAAAGGAGGCATTTATGCAACTGCATGACCCCTTCACACACTCACAATTACACTAATGAATATGCCATTTAAAACAAGTTGCAAATATGGCAGCAGAAAGTGAGGAATTAAGGCAGAAAAGTTGAGCAAAAGGTTAATCGAAACTGCCCTATGCTGTCTTGTGGCTGCATATCAAGGGTATAGCTTTCTGCTTGCTGCTGCCTGCACAGGCTTACGACTACATTTTATGAGGAGGAAAAAAGGATGACCAAACTGAAATTTCTATCCTCTTGGCTTTTCATAAGGGATACAGAAATGATGAATTTTGCCATCTTCATTAAAAAACACTTCTGTAGACCAAGAAATTTTCGTTGTTTCAAAGTATGATTGTCCTAGAATTTTCAGGACAGTAACTGCAAGTTAAGCCTGAAGGTTGCAAATTACTTGATTTTTTGCAGCCGTATCGAACACCTGAAATCCCAGAACGACTTGCTAACAATAACACTGGAGGAGTGCAAAAGTAATGCAGAGAGGATGAGCATGCTTGTGGGCAAGTACGAGTCCAATGCCACAGCCCTCAGGCTGGCACTGCAGTACAGGTATGTACCTACACAGGGGACTCAGCCCGGAAGAGGGAGCTTGGGGAGACATGGTAGAAGTGTTTAAGCGTGAAGTTGTTCGTATGCCATAGTAACAGTTTATTTTTTGTTTCCTCCCTGAAAAAGCACCCCTTTGGGTAAATTGCCTGACAAACTATCCAACCGAAGTTATTCCTACAGTGTATTTCAACTGTAGTTGACCAGCATCTAACAGGAATGTAGAGCTTTATCTCTTCATTCTTAAATACTGAATTAACATTTGAATTAGGGGTTATGTGGAGGCTCAGACTGTCTTGCTGAATCCAGCCTTAAGATGCAGGTTATCTGTACCTTTCCCAAGACCAGTGGACCAGAGAGTGTTATACTCCACATAACTCAGAATGACTTTGTATTGCATCAGTTGGAATTTTGAATTAACGGCTTGGTATTTGGTAATAAGTATCTAAATTTGCATCAAACTGTTTGGAAAAATATGGTGTCAACACCTTCAACTGCAACTCACTTGGGACAGGCAGATTTAGTCTTGGAACAAATCATGTGCCTTTTAAAGAATGTATTCTTTTACTATCAGCCTTGACCACATTGCTATGAAGTGTAAATTGCTAATACTATATTAGTATGTACTTTCAAAAGCATTAAAATGCAACAGGGATTGTGTGACTCATAAATATAATTGGAAGCTGTTCTGTTGTAAGAAGGAACATCTTACAGCCAGGACAGAGCAAGAAGTACTTTTCTTGCACCTTTTCTGCTTACACCATTTTGTGTAGTATAATTATATTGTAGAATATAGAATACTGTATGTTGTATAGTAAGAGGGCCTGGGAAAAGTTTCTCAGAGAAATAATCTTGACCGCTGTTTGTATTGTCACCTGTTTAAAACATGCTTCTAGACCTTCTTTATTTCAGGTCGCTCTTTTATCTTTTGTCTTGTAACATTACTTGAGGGCAGCCTGGCCCTATTACAAGAATGGGAAAACTGCTGAATGCTTGTGATAGAAGCTCTGTGTATAATGTTATTTAATATCTCTGGTGCTAGACAAGTAGCAGAGAATCATGCAGTTAATTAGATATCTCTTTTTTTGTGTGTTGTGGTTGCAGGTATTGATCTTCTTTAAATTGCAGTTAATATTTTCTTTGATTTTTGTTTTCCCTTTCAGTGAACAGTGCATAGAAGCATATGAACTGCTGTTGGCGTTAGCAGAAAGCGAGCAGAGTCTCATTCTTGGACAATTCAGAGCTGCAGGTGTTGGTTCTGTTGGTAAGATGTCAATGAATCACTTAATTTAAGGGGTTTTTTTGGTATGTCAGTTAGCATTAGAATTGGTTGTAATGGTGAATCGTGTGATAACCCATTACTTAAGAATGCTCTCGAGTAATTTCTTGTTTTTAACTTCTTAAATTATTTTACACACCCCAAAAATAAGGGGAAAATGCAAGACAGCAATTTAAATTCACCTGTGTATGCTAGCATGAGGAGATGCCTTTTCTGGCATGCGTGAGATTGTTGTAGGCATGCAACTGCACAGAGTGGAATAATTAAACAATATTTGTGAGCACAGGTGTCTTAGGGCCATACAGCTGTGGTAGTTGCAAGTCCAGATTTAGTAAGATTGACTCCCCAGAAACAGTCTAATCTGTGGAAAAACTGGGATTAATATAATACAAAGGTAGCATTGAGTAGTTACAAATAGTAAATTCTTAAAAGGCTTTAAATTTCACCCTGTATAACTTTGCTCTGGCATTTTAAAACATTGTACCTTCTGTTTAGCCTGTATGTTCTGGATTTTTCTTATTTTGTGGTTAGTTAATCCTGTGGCTAGCTGTTGTTTTTTAATATGCTGCCTGCTAAGTAATGGAACAAGCCACTATCATAGGTACAGTACAGTTCAGAAATGTGGAGCTTGACATTGCTGCTGGCTCCATTCTTCTGATGGAAAGAGGTGATTACACTATGAAATTCCAGTGTTAGTAGTTCCATTCCTTTTGTTGATAGGAGAAGGCAGTCATAGTAATCTTCAAGTAGAGAGAAGCATTCAGAGAGAGAATAACTCTTCATATTGTGCTGAGGCATAGCAAGTGCCTTGTGTGTTAGGAGCACTGGCTTCTCGGCAGAGGGATGTCTGAGATTTTCTTCCGCCTTTCTCCAAACTCTGTCTTTCCACAATATACTAGGGAACTTTTCCCAGCTGGCAGAGATCAGTGAGTAGAGAAAGTGAATTTAGGCTTGGATTTTCTATTTCTGTAGGTGGTAGAAAGAAATCTTGTAAGGGAGAAATACTTGGGATTTAATTAGGATTTCATCTGATGTGCATTTTATGGAAGAGACTGTAGTTAAATTTTTATGTAGGTGTCTGTCTACAGCTCCTAATTATGGTATTATCAGTTACAGCCCTGAGGTAGAAATAGTGCAAATTTCCCATTACACAGCACAGCATGGAGGAAGTTGTGTATGGTTTATATACCTTTATTTCATTATGAAATTTGATTAACACACCTAGATAAAATAATAGATTTTTGGTTTGGAGATCAGTCAAGCTTTATATCAACATCTGTGAGTGGAAAATTCATGAAAGTTGCATCACTTAAAGCTGAGCATATCCATCTTCTCTTAGCAGAAGATTCACCCTTTCTTTCTTCCTCTTAAATGTTACTTCTAGTGCATGCACTTCACTCAGCAAGTGTGAAGTACAGGTAATGGACTTGAACAAGGATTAAATGAAAATCCAACACAGACCAAGCTGTTGCATTTTGCTAAAGTATGAATATATTGTAGCTTAATCTCCAAATACATTTGTAGATTTTCTGCTTAGCCAATGACATGTCTTAATTTAATGACTTAAATGTAGCTGGAAGACTGTGAGAGTAGTGACAGTAGTAGTTTCAGTCCTGCATCTCCTGAAGCTTACCAGCTGCAGAGGTGCTGTATAACCACTAACAATTACAGCAATTTAATAAACCAGAGGTAGTTTTCTTTTGGCTTAGTATGCTTGACTGTAAAAAGTGAGAGGCTGCTTCTGAGCAGCAGAGCAATTCTTCTGTCTGGCCAGGTAATCTGTAAGAAGGTGTTCTGGCAAACTTCAGGCTTGAGATCTAGGTGCCTGTGAGGAGAAGTTCTGGAGATGACTACACTGTGAAACCACACTGCACTGACTGGAGTAAGAGCTGTAATTGAGGCTGAGGCTATTCTGCTATGCTCATAATTTGAGCATCCAAACCTCATGTTAATGCAGAATGCACACCATTACAAACAGACAAGCTAAAATCCTACATCACTTAAGACATATTGCCTGGAGCCACAAGTACCTGGAGCTTGTGACTGGAAGCAGGGTGCATTCAGGCCAGTATCCAAGTTACCACTGATGCTCGTAAGGAAGTGAAGTTGCTTTTACCTCACAGATTGGTAATTTATTGTCATTACCTTGGTATAAACTGAGAGTGAATAGAAGGATCTTTTGCCTTAATTTCTGTCTGAAACATTGTTTACCTGAAAACTAGGGGACCAGACAGGTGATGAAAATGTCACACAGATGCTTAAGAGGGCTCATGACTGCAGGAAGACAGCTGAGAATGCAGCAAAAGCTTTGCTGATGAAGCTGGATGGGAGCTGTGGGGGAGCCTATGCAGTCACAGGCTGTAGTGTGCAGCCCTGGGAAAGCCTGTCCTCCAACAGTCACACCAGGTAACTGCAATTCTTCTGCTCTCCTAATCTTTGATTCCAGACAAAAAGTTATGTTCTGTTGTCTTTGCTGAACTACCTCTCCTCACCTCAGTCCTCTGGCTTCTGTGCTTTATAAGTCACCATGCCTCAGTGGTCTAATTGTCTTTGGACTGAGAGCAACTCCAGCCAAGAAAAATTTTGTATAAATTTGCTGCAAATGGGTGACTCAGAACTTTGATCTTCCTCATAAAGAGCAAAACCTTTATTTGTTTTATTACAGTGATTTTCATGCTGTTTTATTGGAACTCAGATCATGTACTTGTTATACATGTACTTGTAATACATGTCTATTGTGTGCAGACTGCATGGATGTACAGAGAATCAGAGATCTGGAACAGGCTTTCACTGGCATTTTGGAGTGCTCAAGAATTGTTTTCTAAATGTTGCAAATATAGCCATTCTGTTTTAAATAATTTCCTCTCCCTTCTCATTCCTTACTCTTTGCAGCCCTCCAATTTCTTCCTTCCCATCCTATTCTTTTCACTCAGAGCATGGGATAGATTGGATTCTCCCAGGAAAGACTGGATATTGCAATTTTTCTGATGACCTATAAATAATGAAACATAGATGAGCTATTATTGCAAAGGTGTTCCAGTTCAAATATATCTGCCAGCAGCTTCATTTTGAGTTTTTGCCTGCCTGTGGTGTAGTTGTAGTCTGCAGTAAATATGTGTGCTTGTGTATGGATACAAATTTGGCAAGTGTTCTGGATAAATATAGATGAACATTTTTATCTTTAAAAGTTATTTTTGTTTCTCGGATTTGCTCTAAAACTTCACTTTAATTCAGTTTTCTAGCCAGTTCTTTATTCAAATGCTGTCATTTTTTTGACACTGCCAAAGTTTATTTTAGTACTGTATCATTTCCTCTTCTTGCTAATATCTCCTCCAAAGGGTCTTATTTCATGCTGTATGACTGGCATGGAATAGCTAAATATGAGCAAAAAGGTAATCTGAGGGAACAGGGTCATAATGTGAGGTGAATTTTAATGTTTTATTTAAGAGTTTTCTGGTGCACTCTCAGTGCAAGACAGCTGTGTCTTTACATAGAAATGATTGGGGCAGCATCTGTGCTAGTGTGCACACTGATCACACTGTGTACCAAAAGCATTCAAACCAGGCTTGAAAAGAAATTTCATTAAGCTGTTTCAAGCACTTGGCTTGCTGTGTCTTAGGCCATATCCACGCCTCTGTCTATATGTTGTCTGTGTCTATATGTAGTAACACCTCTAGCTAAGCCAAGCTTGTTTCCCATGCTATTGTTTCAAAGGGTCATTTTCAGTTTTCAGAAGTACCTCAGTGCTTTTCTTCCTTGTGAGATATGTGGCAGTTAGTCAAGGCATAGTAATTTTTTTTTCTTGAAAACAGTTCAGGCAGTTTCCAGTATTGACAGGGAAGACACGGCCGAGAGGAATTGTTTCTGTTTCAGTGTTTGCTTTCCTAGACTTGCACTGAAAGTGTTTGGTAGGAATGTTATTTCTATGGCCCTTGCTTTAGCAGAATTTTTGGGAGGATAAGAGTGGGAGTATAAGAGTCCGTGTTTGTGTCTGTGTTCACCGGTGATCAGTTGGACCTGTATGTATATGTCCATGTAAGGTGTTGACTCAGTAGATAAAGTTTCATCAGAGTATGTTTAAAGTGGCATATAATTTAAAATTTCATCAGGAGAAACTATGTCATGAATGTGAAAATGTAAATTTAATGTTGTTATGTGAAAGAGATGTTTTAGCTTGAGACATTATTATCATTGTAGTATTTTTTTTTTAGTGTGGAGCAATATATTGTGCTGAATGAGGTAACATCAACAATTTTTTTTTATATATGTGGAACATAGGAGATAAAAGCTGTTGTCACTCACCCAGAGGGCACACAGCAAGTCAGGAGTTTGTGACATGGGCACACGACCCTGATCTGATTATCACTTACAGATTGTTGTCTCTCTCCCCTCCCCCATGGCCAAAGTAATTTATCTTTGCCTAAGCATACATATAAATGAAAACGTTTTTGAAACTTCAGCTTCTCCAGAAAATATAAATCTTGTCTTCTTTCCTTCTGTTGTGTTTAAGTGACACATGGTTAGAGGCGATTTCAGATTTTTTCTTCCTATGAACCCTGTCTCAAAAGAGAGGAATCCCCTCTTCAGCTTACAGACATGTTTTTTTTACATTATTTTAGCCCATTGATGGAAAACCTGTCCTGGTTCAAAAGGCATACACTTCTCTGTGTTTATATCACAGAACCACAGAATCATCAAGTTTGGAAGATACCTTCAAGGTCATCCAGTCCAACCATCACCCCAGCACCACCATAAAACACCCCTAAATCTTATCCTCAAGTGCCACATCCAGACACCTCTTGAATACTTCCAGGGATGGTGACTCCATTGACTCTCTGGGCAACTTATTCCAATGCCTGACTGCTCTGTCAGTACTAATCTGAACCTCCTCTGGCACAATTTAAAGTCATTTCCTCTCACCTTTAGTGAGTGCTCTGTGAACCACCCACCACTTCAAAAATACTTTTACAGTATTCTATTGAAGCATTGAATCTGCAAAACTGATTTTTCTTGCCTTCAGTGTTTCAGTATTGCAGACTTTTAGTTGCAGATACATATTGCTACCTTTTCCCTTTTAAACTAAATTTTAAAAGTGGTAGTAGGATGATGAAAACTATCATTTGCTGAGACTTGTGACAAATGACTAATTCTCACTGTTGTTTGAAATCCTGTAGAATGTGGATTTACAGTGGAATTGTTGACCCATCTTCGGCTTTGAAATTTCATATGAGATTCTGAATGTCAAATCACTGAACACTTTACTGAGAGTAAGAGCCTGGTGAGCCACTAGTGATGAGTGGTTAAAGACTGTAAAAGGAAGCAACTGAAATGAAAATAAATGAAAGGCAATGAAAGAGCATCTGAATTCATTTGACTGGCAACAGCACCAAAATAACGTTGCCAATTTAGTTTTTGAAAATAGAAATCACTTTGCAATGTAGTTAGAAGTCGTAATTATTTTAAAGGGACAAAAGCTAAGTTTAGAACATACACTGCCAGCAAAGTTTGACTGATTGCACCTTTGGAAGGAGACAACAGGGAAAAAGCCCAGTTGTAACACTGTCTGAAAATGGTATATTTTATTCCCTGTTGTGCTAGTAAGCCCAAGCTTACATCTGGGTTCATGAGAGGACAGATCTGGTCCCTTACATGCAAGGGGAATTATTTTCATTATTATGCAGTGTCACAAAATATCTGAACTCAGTGAACGGTAGGAATATATCTCTCATCAGAACCACCTCAGGTTTCAGATAAGTTGGTGACAGACAAGATTATCTTGACTGAGGCGTTCAAATAAATTATTTAGAAATGCCCAAATAGATATCTCAGTTATCTGTGTAACACTTTGTTGCTGGACTCAGAAGGAAGCAGGGCAGTTTACCAAAGGCTCTGATTTTAGCTGTTGTTTGTCCTTTGCCTGGTTGAGGTATTTTTCAGTTTCTCAGGAAGTTGCTACCTTCTGGCATTATGCTGTCCCAGATCTCAAACCACAGTGTTGAGCTAGAAAGAAGGTATTTGGGCTATATGTTCTGTGGATCAACTGCATTCTTTAAAGCATTAGGTTGTGTGCAGGTGTTTGAGCAAGTTCATGGATTCAGTTCTGACAATGCTAATCTCAGTTCTACTAGCTGTATTATCCACACCATTGCTTAACTGCAAATATATTAATTTATTGACTTGATTTTGAACAGATAAAATTATGCTCATAGTGTGCAGAAACTACACACAGAGAAGCACTGCTGAAAGCGTCCATCCACTGCATTTTATACACACATGCTCATGCCAGCAAATAAGACTGACATCATGCTGCTCCAGCCCACATATTTTCCACAAATTGTATATGAAAATTAATTTGACATGACTCAGGAACAACATCATCATAAAAGATTCGAGGAATGAAGCAAGTGTGAAGAACATTTTTCTTGTTCTGATACAGCGTCTGTAAGAATGGGCAGATTGATGTTGTATTCCCTCCAGCTGTGAAGAAACTGTGATCCTTTCTCTGTCCTTAACTAAACACTTGAGAAATGAGAAACTGCACATCTTTTGCAACAGTTTCCTGTGGTTTTTGGATGGATGCATTATAGTATAAATGTTTTCCTTTGTCCTGCTTGCTGTTCAGAAGGGAGGGCAATATCAGAAATTCAGGATGAAATGCTCACCAGTTGTCGTTCCTTGAAGGGAGCAGTAGTGGACCAGCACAGCGGCTTCAGAGAGCTGTTAGATGGGCTTTTTGGGGCAGCACATCCTGGCAGAGTTGCTGAGGAGATCAGAAATACTGCAGTGCTGTTTCTGTCCCTTCTACCCCAGCTGCTTCCAGTCTTCTGGGTGGGGATGTGCTGCTAAATGAAGGGGGAGGGTGAAGGTTCTTGTCCTCTTCTGTGCTGGCTAAGACACAAGTTCCTTCCTGAGCTCCCTCCACCTTCTTAAAAAAAAAAAAAAGAGGGAAAAAAAAAAAAAACCCAAAAAAACCAAACTAGAAGAAGAGCAGCTTGCTAGCAATTCACCAGAGGAGCCAATTCAGCTGGAGACAGGCAGGCAGGCAGCCAGGACTGAAGTAAAAGCAGCCTGAGTATCACTGGCAACAGCCCAGACTGCCTCCCTCAGTTTGGACTGCACTCCCTTAACATGTATGTGCATAGCTGTGGGTCTTCAAGGGGCAAAATCTGTGAACATGCATAGAGTATGAGGTCCAGCTCAACATAACAATAAACTTCAAGCATTTTTTTGCTCAAGTTTCATTTGTAGCAGGAGGGCTGGGTTTTCTTTCCTTTTCAAGCAACAACTGAGATGAGGTCTTTGTGCCCCAAGATTTGAAGACTTTTAAAGCTATCCTTCCTGCAACAACAGCTGTTTTACATTTAATCCAGAAAAGCTCTGCAATTGCAGTCTTTGGTTGCTGAGGAAGAAACTTGAAACATGACTTCAGTACGGAATTAAGTACTTTTCACATTGTCTATCCTCATTATTTTTATATAAGTATCCAATTCAGCAAGATGCCTTTAGGCTCAGTAAAGCAGGATTTATTAAGTGTTTCACGATTTTCTAATCAAGAAACAGTATGAACTAAAATTTGTTTCAGCCTGAGAGATTTTCTGTGTATATAGGTACTGAGTTAAGCTCCACTGCAGAAGGAAATGGATAAAAACAAAAGCAAAGACCAATTTAGTTGTGTCGACTATGGAAGGCACCTCTTATGCCTGAGAAAAGGAGGGAATAATACGAAATTAACATAGACATGTAGTAAAGAGCTGTAATGAAATATTTCATGAGAGGGAAGGACTTTGAGAAGTCTTCGTAGACCTGCCAATTTTCTATCTTCTCCAAGGCTGTGCTTGGGATTTGTGGGAAGATGGGCTATTATTTGAAGCATTTTAATACCAATGTAGCTTTAGCTGAAATAGAACCAAAGGAAAGAGAAAAATCAAGCCTATCTTGATAGGCTTCCCCTTTGCACATGCATAATATTTTAAGACATCATCCTGCTCTCACAGCATCTAGTGGGTGGGACGTTTTTCTTAGTACAAAAATGTTGAACAGCAGTGCAATTTGATACAGAAAGTGATTTATTCCCCTGCTGATAACTGAGATCATCTAGCATTCCAGACAGGCACAGTTAATGGATGACTTATCCCTCACCCCGCAGCTGATTTACAGGACCTCAGGAGACAGCAGGCAGCTTTGAGTGAGGCTATAGAAACAACATGGCATTTTATTTTCCTTTTAGTGTTATTGCAACTATATTCAGCCCTGGAATGCTACAGCTGTGTCAGTCTCGGCCCCCTGCAGCACTGGCATGCATGGAGGTGGGTAGACAGCACTCAGTCACAGTTGCTCTAATGACATTATTACCCCTTTCTGCAATCTCTGTGTAAACACTTACGGGGCAGACTAATAGGCCCTCATTTGTTCAGAAGATACACCCAGTGTTTTGTGATGACCTTTTATTAGACTTCCTGGTACTCTATTGGTTAGTTTTAAATCACTCTTGCCCTGAAGAAATGCTGAGGAGTACATCTTCACATGAACTGAAAGTTCTCCTGACATCTTCCAGTGGACTTTTGAACAGGTTGATTCCTAAAAGTATCCATTAAAATATCTGAGGTGATAAGTGGTATGGTCATCAGCAGAGATAGATCAAGTCTGGGTTCATTCTTTTTTCTTAACAGATGCTTCTTCTCAAAGAACATGAAGATTCAGTGTCTGAGCAGCTTGCTGTGCTGTGTTATTGCTAAGAAGTTTTAAGTAGCTTTTTTTTCTTTTCTTTTTGAGTTAATAAAAAACACCACTTTTTTCAGAAGACACAATTTCAGATAAAGTAATTAGGTTAGGCATCACTTAATATCTGGCTTTGCAGAGAGCTTGTCACAGGATTCAGTTCTTTCATGCAGCTTAGAGAATTAATTTCTTTTCTGAATTTGTCACACCTCACATTGCAATGTCCAGTCCATGCTAAATCTGTGTCCTTTCTATGGACTTCTAAGTAAGACTCAGATGTGTTGATGAAGTACTGGGAGGGTGTTTGATGTAAAAATTAAGATTTTCTTTCAAATGTAACTTTTTCTAATACCATTCTTTCTCTTTAAAGTACTACCAGCTCAACCGCAAGCAGTTGCGACACTGAGTTTACAAAGGAGGATGAGCAGCGGCTGAAGGATTACATCCAGCAGCTGAAAAACGACAGGGCAGCAGTGAAGCTGACAATGCTGGAGTTGGAAAGCATCCACATTGATCCCCTTAGTTATGATGTTAAGCCACGTGGAGACAGCCAGAGGCTGGACCTGGAAAATGCAGTCTTGATGCAGGAACTCATGGCAATGAAGGTATTTTATTCATGACCAGGAGGGGAGCTCTGCTCATAATGCCCCTGTATCACAAAACATGCTTAGTCACACACATGGCAGGCTTTGATAGTGGTCACTTGGTAATAAAGGGTAACTTTGTTGAAACACATAATCTGAACTGAAAATCCAGTAGTCAGAAAGTGACAGAAGGCCGTACATTAACAGTGATAAGCTATATGTGTTCTGAATTTGGAGGACTTCATCTGTGTCTCTAAACTTGGAATGCTCTAGTTGACAAACCATGCTCTCTCTGAAAGATACGGCAGCTGAATTGCTCAAAGATGACCAAAAACCATGATTCAGCACTTTCCAAGAGACAGTTCATTACTTACCACCTTGCAAATGTCCATCATGAATATTTGTGAACTGAAGCAGAACAAATTCAGCTGCTTTTAATATTGGTGTGGGAGGAGGAGTGGTCTGTCAGATGTCATCCGTAATGCTTTCTGGCAGTTGGTCACAAGTCCTGAGCTGTTCTAGGCACTGTGTTGCAATCTGTAGCTCCGTCCAGAGTCTGCGCAAAGAGTAGGGTGTGTAATAACTTGCAGTGACAGAGGGTTTTGAGGAAAACCCTGGTTTGCAGTTCTAAAGATATGATCTAGAAAACCTGAACAGGTGTAGAGCTTCCATCATTTTATATCTGTCTTCTGTATTGGTTTTGAGAGGTGAACTAAAATATACGAACATACCAAAGGCAATACAAGTGTATGTCTGCTTTCAGAATTCGTCTGGTTTTGTTTCAGTTAAAGTAAGTTTAATTTCTGTATTTTATCAAGTGCTAATTTAGCCAACTGATTGCAGACATGTCAGGTGATGTTATTGAGTGGGACCGCAAATCCTAATAGTTTCATAAGCTTCTAAAGTTACAGATTTTTGTTCAGATGTGCTGCTTCTGGCTAAGTGGTAGCCTGGTGATGATAATTATGTTCTTAGTGGTGCTGCTTTTCCATCATGAAAGATACAGTTTTTCAATAATGCATTCATTATTCGCAGTTTAGAAAAGATTGCTTGTTAGGGGTTGGGAAATGTAAAATTATGGTACTTGTTTGAATACATTGTGGCCAAAAGCAGTATATTCCCCACAACTAAAGCATGCAAGATGTACTGTGAGATGTTGGTAGATAATTAGATGTGTATTTTAGATATCACACTTCCTTCTCATTTTTTGTATCCAGATCTTCCCTGAAATCTCTTGTATGCCGTTCTTACCTCTGCTTTTAAATTTTAACTTATTTTAATTTATTTTCCTAATTTTATTTTAATTTAAAGATAAGGGCAAACTGCAGAGCTGCATCATTTGTGAGTATTGCTCTTGCCTTCCTTGACTATCAGGAACGCCAGCAGTTGCATATCATAATTTCTGGTACACTTCTGAGTGCTGGTAATTCTTTTGTTCACACAAAAATCATCTAACTTGTTTTTGACACATGGCATTTGACTGAACCTGGCACATTGGGCTTTCACTGCAGGAACTGCCTCCAGAAGATGAACATTTTCTTCTTGATTGGGTTGTGTGTAGTGCATACAGAAGAGACACACATTTTGCATAGGGGTCTTAAGTTACCTTCAGCCCTTTGCAGTACAGAGAAACTGACACTACTGTTATTCATTGTACTCTGCTGGAACTCACAATTGCAAGAAAACTTTATGTTTCTGAGAACTCAGAAACTCATTGTGAAAATTCAGATTTGTCTAATGTGTTACCTATGAGCTTTCATGGTAGTTGTTCAGGTCTGCATTAGACCTCCTTGTCTGTTTGTCAAGCTAGAACAGAGTTGAACCTAAAGTCAGAACTCATTTTGGATTTCTGAGTATATTTTTTGTATCAATCATTTAAAATATGCATCTTACACAGAACAGCATATACATCCATCTCCTGAGACAACTGGAGAATTTAAGTTTCCTCACAGTATTCTATTTAAGTTGAAGCAGATGGACTGCAGAAGACTTCATTGTTATGCGTTTTTAATTTCTTCCCTCCCTTCTACCTTCTTTACAAGGGTGATACAGCTGGACCAAGTACTCAATGATTTCCTGCATTGCTGGGTCTTAAAATCTCCTGCTGTCTTCCCAAAACTTGGTTCTGTGTTGGAATTTCTGCCACATCTTTTGGCACCTTCCATTTCTGATTTTCAGTAAAAACTGATCACCTCATCAGTTTGAAATGCCTTTACAACAGTAGTTCTTTATTATTAATTAGAAAGACAAGATTGACAATTTGAAAGACAAGTTTGAGGTTAGTTTTTCTGCTGCCCTGTTTATTACTATTTTTTTACTGATCCAGAGCATAAGACGTAGTTGTCTGCCCAGTACTCCTGTAAAATTCAATTCTTTGCTTCAAGCAATAATTAACCATGTTTCCAAATACATTCTCGTCAGTGGTTTGTCATCATTCAGTGGTCTTGCTTTGAGGTCGGTTGTTGTCATGCCCCAGTTAACAAGGAAATTACTTCTGATGGGTGTAAATAATTCTTGGTTTACAGCCTTTCTGCATTTCAAAGGACTTAATCTAGATAAGAAGTCTCAGCCTCCTCCACCGATAATTTTTCCTCTTTTGTGTACAAGTGTTGATAATGTTGCTCATTATGTACTTTGAGACTTCAGTCTCTTGGTGGAAAATGTTAAGAATTCCATTGTCCACCTTTGTTACAGCCCTTCATGCTCTTACTGATTTGTATAGTGAAATACAGTTAACTGAAGCATGAAATTTATCTGCTCTGATGTTTGTTTTAATTCTGAAGGCTGGTAAATCCCACCTTGTTTACTGGGGTTCTCCTGGAGTCATGACTTTTTGTGACTTTAAAAACTTTTTGCAACATTAGAGTCCTACATGACCAAATAAAAAACAAATTTTGATTTTGAGAATTCTGTGGTGTTTCCAATTATTTTGAATCAGGAATTTTTTAAATAAAAAAAATTAATTTTTTTAATTTTTAATTAAGTACAAAATATCCCTCAATATTCAATTAATTAGTCCCAAAATAACCGCTGGATTTGATACCTAAAGCTTGTGAATTTGTATGGATTGTCTAAGTCTTCTGCAATCCCCTAGAAGAGGGACACTTGCTACCTCCTCTTTCAGGGTTTCATTTAGTGAATGCCACTTATGCTCACACTCTGAAGATTCAGGTGCAAAAATGCTTCACAGCAACATACAGCTGGAAAAAAAGGGAAATAGTAAATATACAAAGGTGGCACTGTTATTTCAATTAAATTTTGATGCATATTTAGAAAACATATTTTCATGGAAAAAAATCACTGCATGTTGACTCTCTTAGTAAACATGAATTACTTGAATTTTCCCAGAATGGCTGCTGCCACTCTGCCTCACACATTGCATGGGTCCGTACCACAATCCTCAACTGCAGTTTGAATTTTTAACCATCTTCAGCCTTTCCATTGAGCCTCTGTAAGACATTGGCTGACACAAGCTTTTTAACTTTTCCCCTGCTTTGCTTTTGCTTCTTTACTTCCAATTCACATTGTTTTGACGTGAAAAAAGTAACATATGGGAGGTGCATGATATGTCCTGTGGGACAGGATGCAAACTGCTGAATTCATGTATGATGATCTAAGCTTACTGTCTTCATAAACAAAGGAGTTAAACATTGATCCTCACATTTATTTTGAGCTTGGATATGTTAAAATAAGTTAAAATTATGAAAATAAAATAAGTTAAAATCTTGGCATGATGAGAAAAACCTGTTCCACAGATTCATTGTTGTAGTGGATAAATTCACCTTTTTATTTTAGGAAATAAATGTCTCTTATTTCTGGGCTGAATTTGCCTAATTTCATCTTCTACCCAGGAAAGATCTTGTCATGACCAGCCCACACAGACAGCCAAAAGTATCTTTTATTCATATAAGTGTCAAAATACTATGTTCTAATTACTTCTCAGCCTTCAAGAAGGCTAAGTAGATTAATGGCTTTAGAAGTAGAGGCTTAAGAAGTTAAATACATACACTTGAGTATATCAGACCATCCGGTTCAACTCCTATAACAAAATTTCCCCATAAGTATTTATCAGTATTATTTACATTTTTTACTGTTGACAAAGCAATTAATGATAAGTTTGCCTAACAGCTAAATTTGTGTAAACCACATTGAATGAAACTGGTTGTGCTTCTAAACGTCAGTTCACAAACAAGCAGATGAATAATCAATTACTTTAAAACTCATACAAACCTTTCCAAGCCCCTCAGGGATTTTAAGATACGGATTTTGTTTTTGCATGGTGGATGGTTCTGAATAAGCCGGTGATTACCTGTGGTGGTTGTAACTGTGATACACCCATGTGCACTGCTTACACTTAATCCAGAAAACAGATTTTTGGTAGGAACATAGATTCCCTTCAGCATAAAAAGTTTGTCTAAATACATATAAAGATTTGATTTTGTACAAGCTTTGTTAATAATGGCTATAATATGAACAGCATTATTTCTGAACAGTAAAGCAAGATACCTCTGTTATTTTTGTGATTAGAATTTAATTTTTTTTGTGTTCAAAAAAATAAATTTTTCCTAGGCTGGCCACACAGCAAGAAACTTCTATCTTTCAGAGATGTTTACACAGTGAACAAGTCTGGAACAGAAATGTAATACAGAAAATGTCTGCATGAACTTAGTATTCACCCATTAAGTGACCTAGGGCAAGGCAAGCTAAACAGTGGAAACAGATTCTAGATTGGGGTTTTTTTTTGTTGTTTTGTCAGTCTTTTGTTTCTTGAGTGGTAGTTTTAAGTGCATAATGTAAATTATGTATTAATACTATCTCTTTAAAGGTTTTGTGGATATTAGGTTTTTCTGGGTATAGGAAAAAAACAGGCATTTTGTACAAGAAACATTTCTGAAGTGCTGTTAATCACAAAGAGCCTTCTGGTTCAGGAATAACCCATCATTAGCATCTCATGGGAGTCTTGGAGCACATGCTGAAAGAAGGGTCATTGCACCCATGCCCAGCCACTGTCAGACAGATGTTAAAACAGAGGTCTGTCCCCAGGCAGCAGACGTTGTTTCAATAAGTGACAGCCCTGTCAGAAGCATCAGAGCAAGAGAACTGCACACAAGAAGGAGCTCTCAGATTGCACTTCTTTCATTCAAGTCCCAGTGTCCATCCTCTGTAGATTGTATTTAGGGAAGAATATAAGTGAGTGCATTTTTCTGTCAAACTCAAGTTGTGTATACTTGGGATTCTGGCCACCTAGAGAAGGGAAATTTTACATGGAATTCTGATGGTGTGATAGTTGCTCTTTTTGACTTAACTCATTCTACCATAGAGGCTGGTGTTACAGACCAGGAATATGTAACCTGTGTGTGCTGTCCTAGTCTTTCAAACCCCTTCCACTGTAATGAGATGAATTCTTGCATATCAATAAGAAACTAAAATCTTACTTTTAGGGAGATGTTTGACAAAGTCATTCACTTCTGCTTTTAAGATAATGGTCTCTGAAGGACATAGTAAAACCAGAGAAGTTTCAGCAGCTCTGGCAATTCTCTCACATCCCTGATAATTTAATTCTAATTTTGCTTCTGAGCTTATTCCTGAAGATGATAAAGGGGTGGCACAGCTCATCATTCTCTTACTGAAGATATATAAGTCTTTTAACAAGTATGCAATGTGATTATAAAAAATCATCTGGGTGCTGGTAGTTTTCTCAATGAAAAGAACACTTAGGTTATAAGAGTGGATGAAAACCTCATTTAATCTCATCTTCCTTTAGGTACCTAGTCCTATGAAGCAGCATGTGATAATATAATATTTCTTCAACAGGAAGAGATGGCAGAGCTCAAGGCACAGCTTTACCTGCTAGAGAAGGAGAAGAAGGCTTTGGAATTGAAGCTGAGCACTCGAGAGGCCCAGGAGCAGGCCTACCTCGTCCATATTGAGCACTTGAAGTCTGAAGTGGAAGAACAAAAAGAGCAGAGAATGAGGTCTCTCAGCTCAACCAGCAGCGGAAGCAAAGACAAAATGGGCAAGGTTCGGAGTCAAGCAAAGTTGTAAACATGATTAATTAAACCCCTCTCATCCCTATTGCAGTCTTTAGCATGTTAATCATTCTCCTCTTTTGTCTATATGCAGATCTTTTCTCCCAGTTGTTAGGTGGTTCCTTCCATGCTGTGACTTGTGGACTTTGCAGAATTGATGTTAAGCATGGGCTAAAATAAGGGTGTTTTGAGTAGTAGCATTAGGCCAGTCTTGCCAAACATACAAGTTACTGTAGTTGAGCATGTGTTTTGCCTGTGGTCACTCGCTGGAAACAGTGGAAGAGAGTCTAAGCAAAATGCCATTTTCCTATAAACACAAAATACGAAAACATTAGCACTCATTTCTACGCAGCATTTAGAGCATTGTAATGACAGTATCTTCCTCCAAGATTGTAATAATTTGAGAATGAAGACTTTTTTCCCTTAAAGCAAAATAAACAGATTTCTGCATTTGCAGTAATAATTTGCATTAAGAAATAAATACCTTGGAAAACTTCATCTTTTTTTAGTGCTGTGTCCCCAGAAAATGTCAATAATGTGTTTAAAAACAAAAACTAAGAGATGCGTCTCACTTTCTCATTCCTGGCAGTACATCATCTGAATTTCTTGACCCCAGTGTTTCTTTGTTTCATGTGTGGTGTCAAAAGAAATATAAGGAAGTTATATTGACAGTTTTAAGTGGCAGTTTTGCACACTTGCAGAATTATGCAAGTCAAGGGGCTGTGGTGGTTTAAAATACATTTAGAGGAATTTGTGAAGTATTAATCTGCATAGTCCACTCCTTGGTATGTTGGTACACTGGTGTGTTGCTGTAATGCTGTGTTATCTTCATTTTAAAAGTAGCTGTGAACTACTAAAAGGCTTTCAGCATTTTCCCATTAAGATGGCCAGTAATTTCTAATCAGGCGGCTTTTCCTCCTTTCTCAGGAATGCAGTGATGGCACCGCTACCCTGCTAACACTCGCTGAGCTGAGACCATACAATGAGAGTGAACTGACTGCTGAGCTGACAAATGCACTCAGGAGGTAAGCACTGCTTCCCTCACCAGGGTCAGGACTTGTCCTGTAGGTCCAGGGAAAGGTTTATTTCTGAGCCTTCACGCTAACCTCAGGTGGTTTGAAGAGTGATCACAGACTTGTCCTGTGAGAATGAAAACTATCAAAGTCGTTCTAATTTTCCCCTCTCTCCTGCTGTCGTTCTTTAGCTGCTTTCACGTGGTGCTCAACTCCATTCTCCTTGAGGTTCTCTAAAATTCAGTTGAATTTTAGAAATAAACACTCAAAATGGCAGTAATGACCAAATTCAGGCAAGAGTATGAGACATAAAACAGTGACATGACACATTTCTTGTGTGCATATATGTGAGAAACGCTGCTTACTTTTGAAATTTTAAAGATTTATTAAACCTTAACAAAAGACTGAATAAGGAAAAAGGGCAGTGCACTGGGAACACATGACCATTTGCCACGTGCTGGTCTACAGAATGGCTGCTCCTCCTTTTATACCCCTGGTGTTGTGTCAGCCAACCCTGCCCCTCCCGAAGTCTGTCCGTCAACTCTTCTTTGCTGCCCATTGGTAGAGAATCCTTCCTTGTGCCTTCACTGCAGGTCAGGTGTTGCCATGCCACGCCTCCTTAGCAACAAGCATTCCCAATTCCCAACTGTCCCATGCAAGGGGCACATGTGCACAAGTCTTTCACATCCAAGGCTGTCTGGTGGCAACAATAACAAGGGAGGAAGACAGCTATGGGGAGGATATCTAAACAAGACCATGATAACATAACCATACATCAATAAAATACATCTCTCAACATATGCTCAATTTTCATCCCTCAATTGCGAGAGCTTATCCATCACATTACCTGTCTATAANTGTTGTGTCAGCCAACCCTGCCCCTCCCGAAGTCTGTCCGTCAACTCTTCTTTGCTGCCCATTGGTAGAGAATCCTTCCTTGTGCCTTCACTGCAGGTCAGGTGTTGCCATGCCACGCCTCCTTAGCAACAAGCATTCCCAATTCCCAACTGTCCCATGCAAGGGGCACATGTGCACAAGTCTTTCACATCCAAGGCTGTCTGGTGGCAACAATAACAAGGGAGGAAGACAGCTATGGGGAGGATATCTAAACAAGACCATGATAACATAACCATACATCAATAAAATACATCTCTCAACATATGCTCAATTTTCATCCCTCAATTGCGAGAGCTTATCCATCACATTACCTGTCTATAACAGTAAAGAAAACCTTTAGTGAAGACAGCACTTGAAGTGTGATCTTTGGTTAAGAAGGTTGGCCACAGGTTAGAACTTAGGTAGGAGTTACGGGAGTGGGAATTGCAGGCATTTTGATGACTCAGATGCTCCATTTGCCTCCTGAGTATATAAGTGGAGCCACAGTTCAATTACAAATGACATGGTATGAGGCATTAGCTTTCCAGTGGGAGAGAAAATTGATGTCTTGACAAATGGCTTTTATCTACAGCCAAGTTTTAAGCCTAAGCTTTCAGTGCAGTTATACATTAGCTAGATATTTGTTTGTGCAGCAATTTTTCTTGCACCAGCTATATGGTAAATGTAATGAAAAGAAATGCATAGTTTTGATAATGGTTTCTGTACTTGTTCCACCTTTTCCAAGAAACTGCTGTCTGGTATCTAATCTGGTTCTTATATTTAGAACCTGTCCAAAATGCTGCTAAGAATTTTGGGTGGGAAGAGTGTGTTTTCTTTACTGGTGTTTGCACCTTTTTGATGGTGGAATGTCCTTTCAGGCAGCTGTGGTTTTTCATTTCTAAAGTGCTTTTTTCCATAGGTGCAATGTGTGGTGTGCTTAGGGACACTTAAGCCTGAAATGCATTATGTAAAAATGTAAAATCATTACCACTGGCTAATCAATATATCTCATACCATTTGCTTAGTAATCTGGCAGTTGCTGTGTACTTAGTTTGCATGATGCTGGAAACAAAATTCTGTGGGTAAAATAATCAAAACTGTCATTTGTGTGTGGGTGGATAAAACCCATTAACAAAGTAATTTACATAAACATTGCAGAGAGCCATTGGCCTCCCTTGTATCCCCCACACTGCAGCCCTAGTGTGAGCTGCTCCACCAGCATTTTCTCCCTTCACTCAAGTTACCGCTTCTTCCTGTTCTTATTATTTGCTCCTGGATTTCGAGAAGATGCCAATGACCTTAGTTAGCAGAGGTTTGAGTATAGTCATGAAATGTGGTTTGCTGACAGCAAAGAGAAAACAACTTTGATTTGTCTACTAGGCCTTAAGTTGATTAGCATGGATTTCTAGCCAAGGGCCTCACAAGTGCAGTTTGTCAGGCAGAAATGGAGAAGAAAAATAATCGGATTAAACGGTACATAAGTTGTGAAGGCTCTCTGTGTAATGGAAGTACAGCTGTACTAAATGTGATTGCTGCTGCCAGTGGGGCTCAAACACAGTTGCTGCAAGCTGTGTGGACAGGGTATTTTTCTCCCTAATCAGTGTGCCAGCCAGATCAGGCTGAATGCTTAGCTCTCCTTGCTCTAAAGTCTTGTCTCTGCAAGGGAGTTGGAGGTCTGTCTAGCACGTGGAGAAAGCTTACTGCAACCTGTTTAGCCACAGCTATGCTAAAAAATACCAGAAGTCCCTAACTGCTGTTCTGGATAAATCGGCCCTCAGATATCACAATGATATTTAGACCATCACAAATCCTTGAAAGAATTCTAAAAATTATCAAAGTCCTTTCTCCTCTGCAAGTGCATCCTCCTTAGCCGTCAAAGAAGTAGGACCAGAATACAAAATTAAGTATTTGTCCAAGTAGCTTTGTTTGCTGAGGGGAGAGAGACAAATGTGAAACATGTGCATATTGTGCTCTGTGGTCCAGAGGCAGTATTTAAATGCCAGTGTTCAGGAGTGTTTCAGGGGTGTTTGCAGTTGGTGCATATGTCCAGCAATTGGTCCTCCATATTGTTTCTCCAGGCAGTAGATACTGGTGCAGGGGACAACAGCTGCAAGGATAGGGGTGAAAATTCATTTGTTTTTGAGTCTGTTTGTGAGAGCATGTGGTATCAATCAACAGCCCTGCTTCCTGTCCCCTCCTCATCCTGTCATTACAGAGACTAAAGCGCTGGCTGCTCCCCGCTCTGCTACTTTCCCATTCTGTGCTTCTGTTGCTGTTAAATTGTCAGGTTCTTCTCAGTTAATTGAAACAGAGTGAAATCCAAGTAAAACAGCAGGACATAGTTACTGTTTGAGTTTTGGTGTAGTTTGGAAGCATTTATTTGTGCATAGTCTGCAAACAGACTATGCAGCAGAACAATCTCATCCAAAGAGCCAGACTGGCTTCTCTCTGATGTGGATATTTTTGTAAATCTGGAATCCAGCAGCATGTTGTGAAGCTTCTGTTGGTAGTGCCCATCAGCAGAAATTCAAGGCGGAAGCAGTTCTTCATCTATTGTGTCATAACATATTTGTTCTAGAACAACTCGGGATTTCCTGTAGTAGTGCTCAGCATTAAAACCCATGTTACCAGCTTCTTACAGAATTCACTTGTCTTTTATATGGTCACTATGCTAACTGGGAGAAATGTAAATTATCTCTAAATCCTATGCTGTTAAGTTACACCTAAGTTAATTAATTTCTGGTGTTGCAGGGTAAGCTTACTAATTCAGACACATCCTGTTACAGCCAAACGTTAATATTTTCTTCTAGAACCTTTAACAGTTTTGTTTTCCCCTCTCTCTTTTCTTGATGGAATGATGAAGGCTTTAATGGACACAAAGCCTCTTCTTTCTTGAGTCTGACACATCTATAAACAAGCTTCTTGGCAGGGAATACCTTACTCTTGTGAGTGCAGAAGTGTGTTCACAGCAGCCTCATGTCCTGGTGCTGACTCCTTGATGATTGCACCAGAGGCCAGTTTTATAAGACAAGATCTGGTTGATTATCCCAAAATCAGATATGTGATGCAGTCTCTGAGGGAAGACATGAAATTAGTTCTCTTCCTTGCTGGTTTGTTCTGCTCTGCTAGGGCAGGGCAGGGAGAACTACACATGATTTGTATGAGTTTGTAACTCAGTAGACACATGCTAGCTAAATGCATTACAGGTGGCAGGAGGGAGGCAGTAAGAATTCCATCCTGCTTTAGAAGATTGATGATAATGATGATAGAACTGATCTTTGCTTCTGCTAAGTTCTTTCATTCTGTGAAAAATGGGCAAGCTGGCAAGACTGAAACTTTTCCCTCTCCCTAGGCCTTGCTACAAATGCTTTGATCGTTGAGGTCCTCCTGGTTTTATTTCCAGCTACTGATAGCTTTTCTGTCTGTGTAGGGTTGTATTTTATTTATATATTTAGAGAATCATTTAAATCATTAAAATGCTTGACCAAGAACAATCTAGCAGTACTAGGCAAGGACAATGGTAGGCAACACACTTTGTAACTAGACTGACTGTTCAGACCTCAGCTGCTGACTCATTAGGCACAAAATTATGATCTTTGATGGCTGTGCAGGGTTACATGAATCGTGTCAGTCTAGACACTTTCCAATATCTCCCTCACAAGAGTGACTGTCCTTCTGGCAACACTACAAAGTGAGCTTTAGGTTTACCATGCCTGATGACTTTTAAACTAAGAGAGAATGTAGTGAGTGATGCTACTAATTATGAAGTCACTGTGGAGAGAGGAAATGAGTAGTAATCAGTAGGACTGGCAAACAGCTCTTCTGTTAACTAAAAGAAGCTGATGTGCACAGAGCTGTGGTCCTGCCTCTCCGGAGTGGAAGCTGCAGGTATTTCTAGTATGACGTAAAAAATGCATCCTATTGGCATAACTTCCTGGTGTCTGTTGAGGCAGAGCAATGTTTGTTGCACTCAGGTCTTTATCACTGTCTGAAGACCACAACCATGTTTTGTGCCAAACTTCTTTTCAGAGAGCAAACATTTCAATAGAAAGCTGGGCCAATGCATGGCAGTGACTATTTCCTGACACCATGTCAGTGAGAGAAAAATCCTGTATTTTAATTTCCTGTATTTTAAATTTCCATAAACTTCATGTGATGGCATTTTAACCTTGCTTATTTTCGACACCCAACCTTAGTTTCATGATAGCAGGAGTCAGTAAATTTCATCATTGAAATTCAGGCCTATGATGAGCATCAGTAAGGCTGTCTCAGAAATTGAAATAGAAATGCCTAAAACACATCATACCGTCACCATTGAGATTTAAAATTACTCTTTAGACTTCTACTGACTTGTAAAGCCTCTTTTTTCTTTGACCAAGGTACAGGGCAAACATGCATTGGGTAAAAGTAAGGGGAGAGAGGCAGGGGTTTGTGTTTTGGACCTACTGCTACATCCTCAGCTGCTTTCTGTTAGTGTTTGATTATTTCTGTTCTCCAATTATAACATCAATTAAATGAGCAGATAAGCGACTCTGAGGAATGAAGGCTAGACACTAGAGTGGCTTGAAGTCATCACAAATTTCAGAGATATCTCTTTTTTGTGACTGTGCAGTATCCTGCTGTGGTTTCCCTTTGGCTGCCGTTGTGGGGGAATCAGAATGTCTTGCCTTGTTTCTGGAAATCCCTCTGGAAAGTACCACTGAGAGAAGCCTACTCACAAGAAGAGAAATGACTCATGGTGATATCGGGGACAGATTCCTTAGAAGCACTCAAATAACTATTTTTACCATATGCCTCACAGACAACCATAATTTGTCTTTTTCTCCATTTCAGACATGGAGTAAGTAGTTCTTACCACCATGTGGTTATCTGAACTGCTGAGCTGCTGGGCACTTGGTGCACAGGGACCTCCAAATAGCTCCATGTCTGGAGAGCTTCCAGGCTGGGCTAGCAAAGCTGGGTGGGAGGTTTGAGCAGTGGGTGTGGCAGGCATGCTGCTGCCTCCATCCAGGGCTGTTCTCCCTTTTGCTGCCAGTATGTTGCTTCCAGGACCACACCTGGCCTGTCTCCCCACTGCAGGTGGTGTAACACATGCCTGTGGTACCATCTGGTTTTTGAGATCTGTTCTGAGCATCTTGTCAATCAGCAAAAAAAAGCAGTACAGTTTCTTACACCAGCAAAGTGGGTTTTTAAAGCACCCTCTGTCACCTCTGCAATCAAGAAAGGCCCCTGGTGCACAGGTAGCTGGCAAGCACAGATGGTACTTCAGCAGGTGAGCCAGGAAGACATGGCATTTGAAGAAGGTGGCTCTCTTGGCATTTGTGTAGTGTTACTTTTTATGTCTTTAAAATATTGATTATATTCTGGTTGTTTCCCTTAGCAGGCCAAGCCAGACCAGTGAGGCAAGCATGCATTCGAATAAGCTTGGGGATTCTGCTTGCCTGACTTAAGATGTTAGTTTAGACTGCTGATGAAAAGAGAATTTATCTACATTCCTTTTAAATGTCCAGCTGTTATCTCCTGAGAGGAATCAAATGCCTAAGAAAAACAATCATATGTCACCCTGTTCAACTGGAAAAGTCAGAGAGGGGAGTGCGGGATGGTGCTGGGCACACTACAACAGGAGGATATCAGGGAAGGAGTAGGAGTGGAGGGTGAGATGGGAGGTGTGTGCTTCCCCTTCAAATCAGAGGCCTTACAGATAGCTATGGACCGTGCAGGAGGTGCCTTCTCTCCCTCCCTTTCCCCACCTCTGTGGCCTTGGGCTGCCCTGCCAGCATGGATAGCTCTGCCAGGAATCCTCTGTCCCCCTGGGCTGGCTGCTGCTAATGCTGCTGCATCAGGGCTTTGTTCCTGCGGAGCTCAGGAGCGGGTGCTGGGCTGAACCTGGGCATCCCACTCTACATGGGGAGCCAGTATTTGAAGGGATCTGCCCACAGCAGATCTCTTCTGATGGGTAAGAAGATGTGCCCTAGGGATGGCAAGAGTCCTGTGCCTGCCTATGGGAAAGTTTCTCACCTCTTCATTTGGAGAGAGCTCATTGTTCCTGTTTTGCTTTAGATTTGGCAAGAGCTGTGGTGCTCTTGACCCCAAGGCAGAGGGGTGGTAGCTGGTGCTTTCACACAAAAGGGAGTTAGCTGGGTGCACTCTAAGCCAGGGGCAGAAAAATCAACTTTCTGCGTGCCAGAGAAGAGCAGCTTCCTGTCTGCAGCACTGGGGAACTTTCAATGAAATCAGCAGGAGCAGGAAAATCTGGGAAGACTTCCAGCATATGAAACCTGAACATGTCTGGAAAAGCCCAGACAGGAGGGAAAATATAAGGTGCTCATGACCTTGCTTACATTACTGTGTGCCAAACATGGTGTCAGTATGTGGAGGCCAAATTGACAGAAACAGTTTCCCTTATGGCCCTGGCAGAATTCCTCACTCTCCAAAGTGGTAGCATTGAAACCAGAGAACACCAGTTAGCCCCTTCCTATTCAGCCATCCTGAAACAAAAAGCCCTTGAAAACCATTATGCAACTGGCCACTGAGTGTTTTGATTGTGAAAATACCAAACAAAAGCCTTTATTACCAGCATATTAGGCATTTCACTGAAAATAGTGTTTTTAGCGGATGTTGTAGGCTGTAGGCCTTTGAATACACTCATTCTGAGTTTTTCCCTGGAAAGGGAGCAGTCAGGGATTTTCCCAGCTGACTTCTCAGCAGCAGAGAGCCTTTGTGATGGAATGAGCCATGCCCTCAGATCATATGCTCTTTCCCTCTTCTGGGAATACGTGCTCCTTTTCCCTGTGCATACGAAGTGGAAGTGTCGTGGCTGTTTTCTGCAGCCCCAGCTTGCAGTAACCAATTGGAGGTGGAGCTATTTGGATAAGAAGCTCTGCTAACTTCTGCAGTCCAACAGAGTATAGGTCAGGGGCTCTCAGAATTTGTGTTCTCTGAAAAAACACTCATTTCTCCTTCCCTCTTCCCATCAAAAGACACAGATAAGTGCTTCCTTGGGATACAGAGGTCCATATTACACCCATAGGGTACAATAGCAGTGTGAGTTTGGTGTGTCTGCTTCCATGGGAGTTTGGACATTGGACTCTGGAAGACTGTCTGGCAGCAGCAGTGTGTGCCTACATCAATAGGATGTTCCATATGTCTGTCATATCAAGTCCAGTTCCATTCTTGGTTGGCAACTTTGACATGTTCTCATTGTAGAGAGATGGTTCATATGCAGTATTGAAAATATTCTGCCATATTAAGCCCTGTAGAGGCTGATTTTTCACATCCTGCAGTCCGGAGAGTGCTGTGGTGCTGGAAATCCCCTTAGGACAACACCTCAGGATTCAGTATAGCTCCTGTTCTCTGCCTAGCTATGCAGTCAGTTTTGAAGAGGAAGAAAGTGTGGAGAATTCTTTCTGACCAAACTGAGGTGATCAGTGAAACTGAGGGAAGCAGGGTGAGTTAGCATTGTGAGGCACAGGGTGCATACCAGCTTGTGAGGTACAGCTCTGAGGTCTCTCATTTGCTACTCAAACAGAAGATGCAGCCCCCTGAGGAAAACATTACATGTTTTAGTAAGGTTTGACCCAGTGCATCTTCATTTCCCAGAGTAAACCAAGGTGTATGCTCTGCTTTTACTGTTGCTGCTGTGTGTGGCTCCTCAGGTGTGACTTGTTCTATGAAATGTCTCTTGAAGTAAAGATATCTAGATAGGCAGTTTTAAAATTAGGAACAGGTGTAAAAGTAAATTCCTGTGTGCTGGGTTTTTTAAGATTTTTGGGACATTTCAGCACATGCAATCAAACCACCAATTGCTTTCAATGAGAACTGGTTGAGTAGGTATTATCTAGTGCTGTTTCACTGACTTCAAGACATCATGAAAAGCCAAAAGAAATACATGTATTTTACTGGTGCTACTGTAAATTTGAGTCATCTGTAGATTTGAAGTATTACCCACTGTTTCCTGTTTGGCTAGATGGTTCAGAATTGGCATCTGAAAAATGTTTAAGTAGCTTGAACAGGGTGCTTACCAGTCTGCTGGCTCTGTGTCTTTGACAAGCAGCAAGACAAGGATGTTGTAGACCAAATGTAAAGAAATACAGCCTGATGTTTAGCTGAGTTTAGGCTGAACAGGGCTGGTTAAAAGTTGTGAGTGAAAAACAGACAAAAGGTGAGACATTGTTTTATCAGGTAACAGTCACCATAGCAACCAAACTTTACCATGCATGAAAAGTTCCTCAAAGTCTTTCCACTGTGTTTCTTTTCCACACAGCTTTTGTTACAAGAGATGCACGTGAAGGACTTCAGCTGCAGGAAACTGTAGCTCTACAGGGCTCTTTCCCATGGAACTGTGTGCAGTGTTTCCACAGCAATACCTTTTCTTGCACAGGATGTTAAATCAATCAACCTCACATGGTTTTGAGATTTCTCTGCCCCTATAAACACTGGGCGTATTTATTCCCCTGAACTTGCTGTTCACACTAGCTTGTCCTGCTGGAAATTGTGCTACTGTGCTTTCCCCAGAGCCTCTGATGTAGCAACGTTTGGAGCAGAGAAGCACCGAATCTACCCTACTCTGTTCTGTCACATCAGTAGTGCCATGCCACAAATGCAATAGGTCTGGCCTCTGCCACATCTGATCTTTTCTTGTTTGTGTTCTGGCTCTTTTTCTTCCTGTTTTCTTTGCAGAAAACAGATTTTGGCTGTAGACTGTGCTGAGCCTTTCTGACTGCTGAGATAGAATATAAAATCAAGATTTATATTTGAGAGGGATGGCAGTGAACTGCAAGGGAAGAAGGATTGTGTTACTTGAAAGCAGAGAGTGTGTTCCTTCAGTGAAGGGACGTAGAAAGAATGCTGATGATTCTTCATCAACAAGGGCCCTCTTATGTCTTTTTTAATTTGGCTGGTAACACAGAGCCTGAGTCTGTTGAGATAGACTTCTAACTTGGAATATTTCCCCGGCTGACTTTGTGAAAGCCCTTCTGTTGCTGCTGGAGCTGGGCGCTGCCCCTCTCCCCGGCGATAAAAGGCTGCCATATCCAGGCCTTCCGGGGAACTGCAGTCTGTTTAGCTGGGATTCCAGGAGGATCTGTGTGGTCTCTGCAGAGCTGGGGAAGCTTTCACAAACTTCAGGGTATTCATTCCCATTGGTTTTATATGGGGGCTGTCAATTGTCTCATTATTGAGGTGAAAACAAGTGTACTCATGTAGCAGCACTGCAACAAAGCAGGAGGGAGAGGTGGATCACTGAAGAATAACTCTAGGCAGCAAAGCACGAACTCCATGTAATCACAGAAAGTTCCTACAAGTAAGATTTGATGCTGAAAATCTGTGTCCTAGTTGAGTCCAGCTCCGTGTCATTCTTAAAACAACTTTTTTTTTTTTTTTTTTTTTTTTTCCTCACCCCCTACCAAATCTTACATTTTTTTTTTATCTGGGCTATCTGTGCAGAGTTTGGGTCACAGAGAAGAGCTCCTGTGTGTGTAGGAGTGGGCTGAACAGACATCAGCCATCAGCTCTGCAGCAGGGAGCTCCTCAGGAAGAAGCACCTGCCTCATGCCGCAGGTTTACCTGGGAAATGCTTTTTAAACCCAGCTTAGTTCCTCAGCTGTAAAGCTTGCTCCTGCCCAGAACTTCTGTCTTGTTCATTTTTTCTTTCCCTCCTACAGATACTTGTAATGTGAAAACATTACAAGATACCTTATTTCCATTCTGTCACACTTCATGTAATTAGGTTTAGAGTTGAGTACGAATAATTATATTAGCATTTTATGTATCTTTGTCCTTAGTTCTTAATGTGATTCAATGCATACAACACCATGATCTACCAGAGAAGTTTGTTTACTCCATCGTCTGCTCTGTCTCTGATCCTAAATTCTAAAATGGTGAATGTTATAAATACCAATCTTTGGAAAAGCCTAAATACTACCTCATGTATTATCCTGTATATTTCCTGTATTATTAGGAAAACATTTGCAACATGTCAACCCAGCATAGGACAATTGTTGATACACTTCCAAGCTGAAGTGTATCAACTATTTCTGTTTTGAAAATAGTTTTCTACCTTCTTTTCTCCTGATCCAGGGAGAAGAAACTGAAAGCAAGAGTGCAGGAGTTGGTGAGTGCTTTGGAGAGACTCACAAAGAGCAGTGAAATCAGACATCAGCAGTCTGCAGAATTTGTTAATGACCTTAAAAGAGCAAACAGGTAAGGGATCTACCAGCAGATGGATGTACTATTGCTTTATTTTCACTGTGTTCTTGCAAAGCACTGTAATCCACTTACCTTAATGAGAAGTTTTGGGATCCTCACGCTCCATCCACATGTTGACACTCCAGGGTTATCATTAGAAAAGGGGGTTGTATAAACCTCCCATGTAGATCACTGACCACTACATAGTTAAGAACAGAAAGCAGGGATATAGGTTAATCTCAATTGAGTTACTGCTAGTGATTGCACAATTTAAAAAGCAAACAAAAGGAAAAAAAAGATACATGAGTCTTTTACCTTAACTGCTGCCTTTTCTTTGGCTCCAGCCTCTTCATTAATGTGTCTTGGATAATCCCATCTAAGTTTGTTGCTCACTCAGGGCATTTTTCTTCTACTGTGTTTGGATGGCCTAGGAATATAGTGGCCTGCAACTACCCTTCCTGCAAGCAGCCTCTCACTTACAATGTGGTTTTCCTTAAATTGTATTTAAAAGCCTTTGTGGTGAGAAGCAGCACGCATCTCAAGCTTTCCAACCCAGTCAAGGTGGAGGTACAGAAGCTACTCAGCAGCTAGCAAATTAGCACAAGATGCCATTCTCTGAATGTAAATCTTCACTTTTTTTAAACGAAAAATGCAAAATCAGTCCTTGACTTTCTATCAGATTCTGGCTCTGCAATGTTTTTTATAAATCACATTTGATGTGATTTGATGTGTATCTTGACTCAAAAACAGTGGTATGAAAGGTCATCAACAGCAACCTCCATCTGCCTCTCTTAACCATGTGTAGTTTTCTTTACCAGTTTACTGGTAAAGGTGTGTGCTTTCCCCAGAAAAGACACAAACATTAGCATTGATCTGGGTTTGGATTAAAAAGGTTTTGATCTTATCCATTTTAAAGCACTGGTAAATTTTCAGAAGGGGATCAGTACTTTGAAGTTCCCTGAAGGTGGGGCTTTGGGGTAAATTTTTTTTAGCACTTGCTCTGAACAAGCCTGTTTGAATTTACCTTGTATGCCTTGTGTTTTTAACAGCAACTTGGTAGCAGCTTATGAAAAAGCAAAGAAAAAGCATCAAAATAAGCTGAAGAAACTGGAATCACAAATGATGGCCATGGTGGAGAGACATGAAACCCAAGTAAGAATGCTCAAACAAAGAATAGCTTTACTGGAAGAAGAGAATTCCAGACCACACACTAATGAAACTTCACTTTAAATGCATCTCTTTAAAGGATGCTTAGTGCCATTACAACATACTTTCTTTTGAAGGTTGACTTTTAGGTAGCTTCAAATGTTAAAAGCTCTGATTGTTAATGCTGACAAAACTAAAAGACACCTTCTCTGGGATCCCAGAGAGGTGTCATGGGGATAATAAAAGTGTTAACCTTAAGTAGTTTCATAATGTAAAATGGCAGTGCCTGAATTATCATGTTATAATTGTGTACATTGTCTGTGTTGTTTGTCTGTATTCATACAGCTTCTTTTCCATTTTATTGATGGCCTGTGGGTGACAGTGTCCCACAGCAGAATAATTCATGTTAAAAGGTTTTAATTTGTGTAGTTTGGAGATCATGTGAGAGTTTTCCCAGTCCCTGAGCTCTCTCCGCACACAAGTCCATACTGTACCCTCAAGACTCACTGTTGTGGTTACACCACCAAACAGGCTGTAGAGTGGGGATGACAGCCTGACTGGCTTTTTCTTTGCATCCTGCTGCTCACAGTGCAGGTCAGGTAGGAAAACTCCTGTTAAGTTGGGAAAAAAACCAAGAAAGCGTAGTTGCATCTCTATCTGAGAGTTATGATAAAGGTATAATTCTTACAGTGTGTAAGAGGGTCAAAGGCTGTGGGTTCCACCATGCCACACAGTCTGTGCCAAGGGTGAGTAAGAAATTACAAAAGACATCCTGGTGTTTATATTGCATAGTGTTTGCTACTACTTTGTAAAGAAAGTTGGGTTTTTCTTGCTATATACACTATATCCAAAGTTTTCTTTAAGAAGATTTGTCACGTGTGTTTGCTTATTACTGCTTACTGTGATCAAGAGGTAGAATGTCTTCTTTTTATACTTTTTTTTTGACCAAAAAAAGGTACTTAATTAATGTACCTGTTTAATATTGAATACATAGGCACAAAAATATAAATGTGTAGATGTATGGATATCCAGCCACAACCAGAATGTGAATGGTGAAGTCTTACAGCTTCTTAGGTTAGTTTTTGTTTCTGCTAACATTCACTTGTTCAAATCACGTATTACTGTATTATCAAACTGAAGTGCAAATTTTGGCTTGTTAGGTTAATGAACATTAAGCAAACCATGGGGATCAGGTTGATTTCTGTAGGGGTCAAAATACAGGAGTCTGCCATAGCACCTGTTATATTGAGAATTTGCCTTTTTTTGACAGAGTACAGCTCCATGTGTTTTAAAAAGCCAAGCTATAGTCCCTTCACTGTGTTAGCCTGCTGCTGTGTAATGCCTCTGCTTTGCATTTTCCAGGCTGATTTCCAATGAATCTGATTTCAGGCGATGTTTATCGTTTTTGCTTTACATGTTGAGTTGCACCTCAAGTTTTTAACTAGTATATTTAGAATTATGATAACTTCTCTCATTTATTCCTCCTATTACTAATATCAAGGAAATACTTTTAGAGGACTTTTTTTGTCTACTGTTGGGTTAGGTCAGTCCAACAACATAGGTGTGAGAATTTCTGTTCAGAATATGGTATTATTGTTAAGTCTTGGTTACGTCTGGAACTGTAGCAGTTGGTTTTCCATCTCTTATTACCGTAGCTGCTGTTGTCTTCTGTCCTTAGAGTAATTCCTACTTTTCAGGAGTCTAGCACATCATCCACAAAGCCAGCATCACATGTGATTGATTGCAACAGCAAATTATAACAATGTTGATTTCAAAATTTTTAGGTAGTGATGTTCTGGTTTCATCAGTCCTCTTTCTCAGAATAATTGCACTTTTTAATTTATAATGTGACTAGAAATGTTTGCAAATTAGTCTCTTGAGGGAGGAGGCACATTGATTTCTTCTGTCTTTATGGCTTTACTTAGCAGCTCTCCATGGTATTTCCCCTTTTTTGGCCCAGTTTTCTCTTTTTGGCCCAGGAAGGTGGGGATTTGCCATCAGCTTCAGTGGTAGCTGAGCACACTTGTTCTGAAGAAACACAAAGGAAAGTATCCACCGTGTTCTGTGGCATAACTGCACTTATGCAGTTTGGGTTGGAAAGAACCCTAAAAATCATCTTGTTACAATCCCTTTCTGTGGGCAGGGACATTTTCCACTGGACCAGGTTGCTCCAAGCCCCATCCAACCTGGCCTTGAACATTCCAGAGATGGGGCAGCCACAACCCATGGGTGACCTGGGCCTGTGCCTCAGCACCCTCACACAGAAAAGTTTCTTCCATAAAAAAATTAGATAGTCTTACACAGCGGTATAAAAAGCCTCAGTGCTTTTTCCAGGCCTGAAAATTTGCTGATTATTTTACTACATTTAGCACAAATCTTCTGTGCCAACTGTGCTCTAGAAGTGCTTTAGAATAAATTATAAATCATCAGTAAATGTAAACCACTCCCATTTTTTTTCCCCATAAAGGTTGTAGATTAAAACGCAGGACTGGTACCATCCAGCCTCAGCAGTAGCCATGGTTTTGCCAGACCACCAGTTAAATTTATTTGCCTCAGCAAGCAGCTACTGCATCATTTGTTGGCATGCTGTTGGAAAGGATCAACAGGTTTAATGCCACTGTGAAAATTGTTCAATAGTGATAATCAGCTGCAGCTCCAGGGTACCCCATTAAAATGGCACCAACCCTCAGAAAAAATACCAAAACCTCAAACTCATTTTATGCGACTCTGAAGTACTGGCTCACCAGAAGTACCTTGAATGTGCAGTGCACCGTGAGTTACAGCAACTTAACTCTCTTAACGCTTGTTGCAGAAATAATACATTTGCAAAGCAAGAAAAAGAGGCGATTCTTGCCAACCTAAGTCCGTTCATTAATTAATGAGTGGACTTTTTTTTGTTTTCTTAAGTCACCAGAGTGCATGAAACTTTGTATTTCACAGAGTGCTCACAAAAAACATTTACTTTTTTCCTAATTCTATGATGTATAAATCTTCACCAGCTTGAATGTACTGTTAGCTATTGCAAAGCACATGTGACTGAGTTTGCATTCATGTAATGTTCTACTGGTTTTATTAGAATGTTCTCCTTCTTTAATACTGCACCCATGCATTGTAACTTTAGAAACTTTTCACCTTACTGAATTAGCTTTAAATGTGTTGCTACCTTTTAGTTTCCTAGCAGCTGTAAAATAGCTATTTTGTGTTCATTTGATATAGAATTGTAAAAACAGCATTTATTTATACAGAGGCATTTATAATACTTATTTTACAAATGTTCTTATATTCTGAATAAATTTCTAATGCTGTTTCTTTGCCTTGGGAGTTGTTTCACCATGGCTCATACCTTACTGTTGAATGGGACTGCCTAAAGATACCTTGGCACTAAGGCATCTATCATCTCCAAGCTAAGTTACTGAGGGAGGTGGCTTGACATTGTCAGTAAAGTTCACTTAATAGAGCCATGAAAAGTTGTTAAGAACTCAGATCTGGCTACAGGTTTTAGCTGGGCTCTAGAACATTAGTCCTTCTTCCCACAAATCCTCTACATCTGCAATGAATAAAGAAACGGAAGGGTGCACGTGAAACTGTTACCACACATCCAATTCTTTCAATACCAAGTTATATGGACCAAAACAAAAAGAAAACAAAATACTACAATATTACATCAATATTCTATAAGCCCTGATTGAAGTTCACATACTTCCTTTCTCCAGTTTGTCTAGAACACATTTTTTTTCCATTGTGTTGATTTGGCTTTACCACAGACTTTAAAAAATACTTTTTCTCCTGGCACTAGGTATAATCACTGCTGCCTTAAGGTGACACAAACATTCTGCAGTGAAAGAATAACCTGTACCAGCAGCACAGGCATCACATTTCACAATGACCAGCAATCCTTATATGCATACTTCAGTACTTCAATACATTTATTTATAAAGTAATATAATTTTACAGAGGAAAAAATAACAATATAGAAGAAAATGTCAACATAGTCATAGTCTCCTAAATGGTGTGCTTCAGTTTTGAATCAATTCATAACAAACAAAATCACAATCGTCAGTACAGTGGATGTTACAGGTAGTTACAGATTTTACTTAATACAATTGAAGAGTTGACTAATGCAAACTTTCTTCAAAAGAACATAATGCAAATTCAATAAAATCTGTAATGATTTTAACTCTAGCTGTATGTACTTTCTACTTAATTAGCACCAATGTGCCACTTATACACAGAGGAAAACAGATCAAGTTCTTGAGCTTTGTAACAAACAGGAGGAAGACATAACCCTTCATGCCTGAGCCATACCACAAAGCACTGGCTCCTGTTTCTGTGAGGCATGCAGTGCTGCCCTGAAAAGTGTCATCGTTTGGAAGCAATACCCAAGTCTGGGTCCTGGAACATGAACACCAATCAAACATTCTGCCTGAATTAACAACCCCGCACCTTCTGGGGGGGGGTCTGTTTTGCTTTTTAATGGTAAAGTGCCTTGCAAACCCAGCTAAACTGCTCCTCAGGAATGAAGTTCAACTTCCACATAGTGCAGTGTCATGCAGACACAGTAAAGTTCTGTTGCAAGTATTGGCATGAGAAGTATTTGCTGTGAGATCTTAATCATGCAGTTTTCCATTTTCTGCATAACAGAATTATGTACCCAACCAGTAAGATACAAATTTCATCCCCACAGTTTAGTAATTTTGATCAAACATGCTTAAAAAAATTTGCAAAGTTCTTCTCACCATTGGAAATGTGTCATAGAGAACTGTGTTTGCAGGATGTGTTTTCTTAAAAAGCTATGAATGCCTTATTTTAAAATGATTAATGCTCCATGAGCTGTAATCATTTTCTTAAAGGCACTGAACTGTAACCCTACTGGAAACAAGAAGCTAGTTCTTCTGATCAACAATATAAATGCTTAGAAATGACAAAATACTCTGTTTTCAGTAAAATCCAGAGGCCTTTTCAAATTTAAACATTCCGTACTCTGTGAAATGTTAACTATTACTTAAAAGGAAGCACTTTTTTGCCTGGAAGAATTGAAGGAGGACTCGAAGACCTCCCAGAAATTTCAAGGTGTTTCTGTAAAGCTGAATCTATACACAAAGTTAAGTCTTGCTGAACCTAATATATTCAATGGAAAGACAATTTAAACCCCAAGTGTTTTGTTTTATTGTACTGCTACCAATCCAGAATAGTTCCTCTGGTACAATCTTGAATATGGCCAATGTCATTGTTGTTTAATGTTGACTTCCTTTTAAGTTCACAAGCTACATGAAAAAGTGAAATGCGCACATACAGCACAAATCCTACTGCATCTATCAGTGCTTACATAGGGGATTAAGAACAGTGCAAATACTAGCATTTAGCCTACTTCCATTCTTGAACTACACTATTGCTATAAAGGCATATAAACAAAAACATATTATGGAAGAGATTCTAAGTTTAATTTACTGTAAAAGCACCTTCAGTTAGTTTGTATAAATTTACCGTATCTTAAATAATTTTGGTTGTTTCAAAAGCTGAAATATTGTAATAACAAAAACAATTTGCAATTATGTTGTTTATAAGCACCACATTATTTAACATTTACAGTGCAAGACTTAAAATCGGTTTATTTACAGAAATCAGTATCAACGAGAGAGACTATTCTACTAATTCTCAGTAACTATGAGCTTCCTAACACATTTAGAATATAATCTCCTAACTTCAAACATGAAGGCACCTGGCTTTACCTCTGGAAGAGAAACCTGTTGCTCAGAATTTGTAACAAAACCCCAAGTATCTGAGGATTAAGCAGCTCACTGACCTCACAACTGAGCAGCCAGTTACTCCCTGGAGCAGCAGTGCTGTCTTGCACCACAAGATATTGGAGTTTGAATTCTTAATGTAGACTCTTTGCTCTTCACACGATAATGGCATGAGTGCAGAAGCAAATCACCACATTAAGTAAAGGTTGGACGAACTGTGTTCTTATCTGAAATTACAATCTGAGAGCAAGTATGTTAGAAGTAGCCAGACCCGAAGCCTGCCTTGTTTCTAAAAGGAACTGTTACATCTTTAACAGCCACAGGTAAGTGAAAGAAAACCACTAAGTATTGTTCTCAAATCACCAAATGAGTTCAGGAAGGTTGGAGCACAGCACAGAAGCCTGGAACAGTGATTAAGCCCAAAACTTCATTAGAAACTATGCATGCATGCTTGGTCTAAAGAATTTACATTGTGTTAAAAAAAAATACTTTGATTGTGCAATAAATAAAGCCATTTCCCCCTCTCCTTCCCAGAACCACTGTTGCCAGACTTCAAACTATGCAAGACACAGTTACTTTCAAATGCTGGATGATTGATGTACATCAAGGAGCTGAAGTCATCAGCACTTCAGTCACTTAACTAGGCAGGACAGCCTTCAGTCCAAGGTCAAAGTATAGAAGCATTCTGAGGAGAGATGCTAAAAACCTCATGCTGAAGCAGGGAGTTGACACAGTACTAGAAACTGCACACTAGTACCAGATTCCTAGCACCACACGGCTGTAGGTTTTTTTGCTAAATTTTTGTTTACTCTGCAAGTTGAAAATATTTGTTTACTCTGCAAGTTGATTCCAAGAACACTCACTGACTGTTCATTATCCGTATCCATAACCCCTAACATGGCGGCATTCTCAAATTGACAGTGCTTGTTTTTCAAGTATCTCGACACCAGCTCTCAAGTCAGACACGCAAACAGTTCCTATTTCCCTGTGTCTAGCTCCCATAAAGTAAAAACTCACAGAACTAAAGCCTCACTTGCTACTTCTTCACTGTTTTATGGAATATAATGTAAACAGTACTTCTAAACTTAGAAATACAATTATAAAGGGATGGTGAAATAAGAACATGAACAACAGTAAACAAAATGTTCACGGTGCAGGGCATGATGGAGCCCACCAAGTGGATCTCATGCCACCACACTTACATAGTTTAGTAAGAAAGCAGAAAGCAATGCTACTACAGGAAATGGTACCCTTATATAAAGAAGTAAGTTATTGCATATTTATCACATTTATTTGCAACTCACATTAAGGCTAGGTTTACTAAAATCAATGACATATGTATCAGCTTCACTTTGGGTTGCTTAATGAAGCAACCAATGTCTCAAACTGAACCAACCTTTCACTAAGAAGAAAAAAATTGACACAGTAAACAGAGGGCAGCCAGCATCTCCTATTCATAGAACATGTTTCCATTGTTCTAAAGACTTCCTCTTGCCTGAGACAGGACTTCCAAAACAGATGACAGATGCTCCAAGTTCACTGTTTCATCAACATCCCCATTATTTCACAGAGCACTAAATGATCTATAACTAACTTATCTGAAAAGTCAACTTATTTATAAAAACATTTCCACAGCCTGGTATTTAATTATGCCTTAGGAGAGCCCTGTTAGCTCCACAGGCAGTAGCAGCCTCAGGATATGATACAAACTTCTGCCTCACCATGAGTAAAGGCACTTTTGCTGGGAAATTAACTAAAATAGCACAAAGAAATAACTAAAATTAGCTTTCACCTTAAGCTGAATAACATAACCTCCTCCAGCATTATCCTACCATCTCAATTACTCTTCTTTATCATTGTATGGCCTTTGGATATGTTTAAGGAAAAAAAAAAAGGAAAAACAAGAGTCAAAGCTAGATTGAGCTATTTCACAATTTGGTCTTGAAAAACAAGGCCCTCAGAACCCTTGTCCTCCAGAAGGAGGAAATGCTGTAGTCCATTTCTCCTGTTGACTGATACAGAAGATGAACACACCCATGGCCAAAATTATTACAGCATTAGAGTTCCAAATCACCTGGTGCCAGGCAGGTGAATAAACCAAGAGAAAGTTCTAAAGCTATTTCTGAGGAAAACACTATGTAGGGTATATGAAGTAGGGTGGTTGAAGGAAGACCAGGATTTTGGTTTTGGATGACATATATGAGTTGCATAAAAACTCAGTGCATGTACATACACTACAAGGATGTAGTTCATTCAACCTATGAAGTTATCAATTAACTCTACTCTAGAGAAAAGTCCATTTTTAAATCTGGGACATGCTTGCTATCACAAGCTGCTGCGACAAATTATTTCAGTGCATTTCTCTCCATGGCAACACACGTGCTCAAAATCCACTGACTTGAAGGTGATGTAACAGCTCATCACCTCAACTCTTACAGGTTTTTTGTTCCTCCCATCCCCACCCCATCTTCCATGTTTTTCCTAAGAAAGCACTGTAGCTAAAAATTACTTAGGCTAGATCATTTAAATGCTATCTGCAAGTGCACTTCAATACTACTGAATATATACAGAGCAGATACACGACACAAGAGATCTGAGGACAACAGCACAGAGTACAATACTGAACACCCTTGGAATAGTTATTGGAAGCCTGATTAAGCTGTTCAGTGTCACACAATGCCTCTATTATCCATGCACCTGCCTTCCTCCTCAGCGAGATCTACATAGGCTTATTTACATTCAGTATAAATTCTACACAAGTAACCTCTCACAGACAAATTTAAGCCTCTCCTTTTTTTGCAAGCAGCTGCTTTCTAACTTCTTATGCAGCAGGGGGCAGTGCACAAGAGCTAAGTTAGACACTTTGAATGGGTGAGTTTTACCCAGTTTGAGTGCCATTATCAAAGACTAAGGAAGAATAGGTACAAAAAGTCAACATGCTATATAGATTTGACTCAAGTACTAGTGATTGCCAGCCAACAAAAACTATCAGTGTGAAGGAGGGAAGGTATTTGGGGCAAACAATCAGTACAGAGAAAGGATGACAGGCTGAGGCTTGGTTTGAAATGTGCAACTTGATTTCAAAATCACTAGGACAGAGGTGTCCTCTGTGAATTAGTTTCATTGCCACTGCGTAATATTGCAATGTCCTACAAAATAATGACTAACAAGTCCAATAATTTACATCATTACAGTTAAAAGGTTAGCAAGCTGGTATACTCCAACAGTTAAAAAAAGTCAATGACATTCTACAAAACACACAGCAAGTTAAAATAAAAAAAAAATGTTAAAACCACAAAAAATAAAACACAAGTAAAAAGAATGCCCTCTAATGCACAGCTAGGAACAAGTGAACTGAACATTGGAAAGGTACTTTTGTGGACAAAGGCTAGACTGCATTTAAAGTGCAACACTTGACTATGCCACTCCCATACTGCAAAGAGAACAAACCCTTCCAAACCAGCAGTCAGTCCCTGCATTGCATTTAAAAACAAACAAAAAAAAACCAAAATAAAAAACTCCTGAGAAAGAGTAAGGCTGGATAAGAAACCCCCTCAATTGCAACAGGCAAGTCTGATTCTTATTCCTAGTAAGTCTGCTGTCAGAGGTCAAAACTTTTCATTATGGCATCATGGTCAAACTTGAAACTCAAGAAAGCTCTTGAAGAAAAAGCAAATTTATAATGGCCATTGCATGCCACAGAATGTCCCTCTACGTGTTCTGGCAGTGGGTCTTCACTGGAGCAACACATCTCGTATGCTGCTTCTGCTTAGAAAGAAGCATAAAGAGAAAAAAGGATGAAACAAATTTTAAATGGGCAGTTGCCAATGAAAGTATCAATAAACAAAGCCATACCTCAAACAAATTCAATTAATAATAAAACCCGTATCTTTGGTCATAAACAGAAAAAGGTAACTCAAACAGCCATCTTTACAAGTTGCCTAGAGGCGAGCATAAATCTTCACTGCAATCTGGAAACTCTTTCAATAGCCAGCTTTACACATATGATACTGTTTCATTTTTCAATAACCATTTCTTAACAAAGAGGGAAAAAAATAGCACTGTTCCCTGCCCAGTAAGTAAAGAACTGTGTGCAGCTTTTTACTAGCAGGACAGAAAGCCTTGAAACAACACTCAATTACAAGCACTATGTTGACTCAGATGCTATTTTTAAAATTAACTCTTAGTTACTTTTTTACTCAGCCACCTGCTGTATCAGTCAGTCTTTATAATTAAGAAGAATTGGAAGACCAACATGAAATAGTATCTTTTTCATTAAAAAACAAACAAAACCTCAAACTACCTTGGAAAAACATGGCTTTATAAGATTTGGAAGGTTGGCATGAGGAAAAGCCCTCAACCATCATTATTCCGGTGCCTTCAGCCTGTAGCACAGGACAGTGGATGAAAATTCTGACTGCACTTGCCTGTTTCATAGTTATCTTGAAGTCTTCTTGGATTAAGCCTTTTTTCACATTTCTGGTGAAGAGAATGACCATACATTACACATTTTATGATAAAGAAATGGCATTATATCTAAGTATCATCTAACAGGCATGCTGGTTATACTTGCTTTGACACACCCCACGTGTGAATTATTTTACCTCTAACTCAGCATTAATTCTGTCATGTTACTTGATGTAGCAAACATGCTTTAAGTCCACAAGTCTTTCAGAAGCATGCAAGCTTTTAACAGTCACTAAAATATTTCTAATATGCAGACTTTTAGGGGAAAATTTTGAGTACTTTCTAACTCAAAGGTGGAGGGTCCATGTAGATGGTATGGAATCTACATTGTGCATGCATAAGCACACTCCTCAATGAGCTTGTCTAAAAAAACACAAGGGGAATTTATTTGCAAACATGCTGCTACTGCCAATTAAACTACATACTTTAGAGACACAAACTTAGAACTCTCCGGGGAAGAGTTGTTTTAGCCCCAGGTATTGCTGCTGTAAGTACACTGATAAGAAAAAATATGGCTCTTTGCACACTTGGCAAATTAAGTTTCCTGGCCTTCAAATTACATCAGAAAATTATCACTGGGGCACAAAATATTAAAACTTCAAAAGACTGACCATCATGAAAACACAAGTGAAACAGAAAAATATTTAGAAAAGTCTGTGAAGAGCCTACAAAGTAACTGTGGGACATTAACAGTTGTTTCCACGATGATCTTACAGATTACCATTACTGTTTTTTCCTAGCCATCCAAATTTTTGGGCAGTCAATTCACTCTTCTACTCTCAGACTCAAACATAACTAATCATTTCCTGCTGCAGCGAGGATTTTAGGACGAATTTATGGTTTCTGTATGTTTACATGAATAAGAGACAGATGGCAATAACCAAAAGCCAGAATGGGAAGAATCTAGTTTAAAGCTTGGACAAGCCAGCTAAGCTGCATGGAGAACTGGGGGCTCACTGCTGCACAAGAGCCAACAAAGTGTACTAAAGAGCCATAAAAAACAGGGAATCAAAAGCACCTTCTATTATAAAAGGGAGCACAGCTCAGTGAGTCTACTCCCATTGAGAAGAACTGGACAAACATAATTAGTAACTGCAAGGGAAAGTAACACAAAAAGTGTGATATTCGAATTTACAAACTGCTGTATAAAGCTCTACTATATGATTAAAAAACTATATGAGATTCTGGCATCCAAGCCAAGTCTGTGTCTCAACATTTTTTTGCTGGAGAGAAGAGAAATAATAAGTATTTGCATTACCACTTTTTAAGTGCTGCATGACAAAACCCCATGTTTACAGTAAGACATCACACATGAATAAGTAAGATGTGTACTACACTGAGTTATTACTACACACCATAGAAGGCTTTTACATGACAGGAACTTGGAAAATTGCAGGACTGTGTACTGAAACAGCTGACAAATTTTCAACAGCTAAAATTACTTACTTCAAAAATGCAAACTTTGAAATTTAGTATGCTTGTTTATGTATATAAATGTATATGTAGATATATAGATGTATATGCATACAAGGTAAGAAAGGTTATACATCTACAAACTTGTATCAAATACTCTGATCAAACATACTCTTGATAGATATGCACTCTACTTTGTTTCAGCAGGTCATTGTCCTGGACATTTGTTAGGCATTACTGGAAGCTATTAATAACACAGCCACTGCATGTTTCTTACCAAGGTATGGTTTTGCTTAACTGGTTGACTGTGCAGTCCATTTGTTCGCTTCTTTTGGCTGGAAGTGTCTTGATTTTGCTTTCTGCCATTGTTCCTCAGGCTCTGACTCTGCTGTTAAGTCCAAAATAAGTAGAGAGAAGAGTTTAAATGACAGAATTGGACATCATTGCATTGACATTTCCTACTTAGTAACTAAAACTTTCCTCCAAGTAACTTCAAAACATGTAAACAGTTTATCTTGCAGAAAAACTGAAGCCCATTGAAATTAACCATACACTCAAGCTACAGGGCCATCAGCTGTTAGTCATTCTCTCTTGCACTATGACAGAATTATTACACAATTAATTCAGTTCAGTGACTTTCCATGCACTGATGCATATATACTAGAGATAACACCAAAGTGGCAAGCACTAATTATTATCTTTACATGAAACAACACTACCACCTGATACCACCATTCCTAGTGTGAGGTAAATCAAAGAATTCCCAAGAGTACTCCCCCACTCCATGTTTCTATTTTTGCATTCTGTGGTGATGAAATTCACTATTTTTGTCCTAGAGAGAAAACCCTTATAAACAAAAACATCTGTTTTAAATAGTCCAGATGCATATGTTTGCCTAAGAAACAACCTACCTTTATTTTCAAAACTTCAGACACCTCAGGATGATTATATGGCTTCTGTGGCTGTTTTGGCTTCACCAACTGCTCTCCTGAAAAGCCATCTGTAAACACCTGTTGACTACAGCGAAGTTTGGATCTAGTACAGGAAAACAAAGGCACAACACAACTTCAAATCTACTGGAGCAGAAGACAAGTATGAAAGAATTTTCTGCTTTCTGAGAACAATCTGGAAGACAATCTTAAGTAACCTTGTATGGAAACTCTAATAATGCTCACTGCCATTTGTATTCTCCACAGACAAGAGGCCAAGTCTACATTAACATTAGTCCTGTTCTTCTCAGTGTTGGTGTTGCCCTGGCTCAAATTACTGAAGCCCTCTCAAAGGCACTACAGGTTTTAAAGTTTGTTCTACCACTTTTCACTCAGCTGAATCTAAAGCCAGCAGCACTTGTTCCTCTACTGATTCCCACAGGTTTTATCTAGTTAGCCACTTCGTAGAGTACTTTACAGTCCTGCTTTAAAGAGTCCTACTTTTCCTAGGCAGAAGTGCCAAAAATATTGAACTGGAAGCACTAGAAGTTATCTACTTGCTTTAGCTTCTGGGTTTTTTTGATTCCCATAAACAAGACTGAGGAAATAATTTTAGTTCTGACACCTGTGTATCATGACATGAATTCTCACCTTACTTACTATCCTATGATATAAGTCTATGCCTATGTTTAAAATTTTATTTACCTATTACTGGAAAACAAATCCTTGGAGAAAGAGACAAGGGCAAGTAGTATTGTATATAATTGTCTTTGGATAATATTGTCATATTGTCATATTTGAATTACCAGTTTTTTATAAGAAAGAATACAGAGATGTTAAACTGACCTGGTTCTTACCTAGCTTTTTCCAAGTTGGGCTTAGAGGGTGTGCTCCCTGCAGATGAAAAACCATTGTCGCTGTCTGAGGAGTCTCCATTCCTTCGAGAAATCCATTCCCTCAACGGCCTGTGAGTGAGGAGAAGTACAAGATCTACTTACCAAAACAAATCTAAAGGATTTAAAGTTGTCTGAAAAACCCTGGCTTAGCATTTGCCTCATCTCAAACATACCTGATGAAGGGAATTGCCATAAAAAATTTGTTAGGTGCCAAACCCAGCTTGGACTTTGGGGTCATGTCATTTCTGTGGCATGGTAATTTGTCGATGGAAAACCACTCAATATTCTAGAAAAACAAGAAATAAAATCAAAATACCTTCTATTATAGCCTTAGTAGAACATTACAAATGTGTATCAGCCACAATTATTTCCCTTAATTAAAAAATTACCATAGAAGACTTAAATTAACTGGCCAAAACAGTGTTTTTCACAAAAGGTTAATTAACTCTTCCGACTGCCACTACAGTAGCAGATGGTACAGCACAAACTCATTGCATGATATCGCACCTAAAATATGAAAGGTACTAATCAGCAACTAAATTCTGAAAAAGTTTCATAAACGAATCAATCAAACCACTGCACACAGAATGCCATAAACAAAGGTACAGGCTTTGAATAACTTTCAATAACTTTTTACTTAAAATGCTATCAATACTGGACCACTAATACCCATTCAGAAGTACAAAGGGTGTTTAGTTTGACAGTAAGTTTCAGGTTTTGTTATAAAAGAAAAAAAACATGGGGATAGGATAGGATAGGATAGGATAGGATAGGATAGGATAGGATAGGATAGGATAGGATAGGATAGGATAGGATAGGATAGGATTTGTGTTACTGTTTATATGTTATAGCTTTAATAGTTAAAACTGTATACTTTGCAGAATGGGGAACAAAATCAGAAATTCTGACCACGGACAGTGTAGAAGAATCCACATGAGATTTGCTATGACAGAATCTAATCTGAAAGCCCCAGATCCAGGTAAGATGCAAATTATGGAAATAAGTTACAAACTGAACAAGCTTTCAGTATAGTTCCACAGAGAGTACAAAACCAGCCTCCCTGGTGGCATTAGATCAGATGAACACATAGCTTCAAAACTCATTGCAAGAATTCTTCAACATTCCCACACATACGGTCACTGTTCTACAAAGTACAATATTTACTGTATATTTAAAAAAAAACCCCTTGAATTTCATCTTATGTCATATTTTAAAAAACAGGTCACTAATACAAGAAATTAAGTCCTGTCCAGTAAAATACTTTCCCTACTTGGAAAGCAAGGTGCCCTGTTCAGTGACACAATCTGTATGGAAATACAGCTGTTTTAAACTGAATTGCCATAAAAGAAAGAATTATTCAAACTTCAAAGATTATAGATACCATTGACAAAGGTTTCAACAAGTTGCTACCTGAGCCTACCTTTTAAAAGCCTAATGAAGCCTAATGGTACACAATAGTTCCCTTTTTCTGTCCCCTTCCCAACTCCCTCCTTAAAATATACTATTTTTTAAATTTGGACAGTATTAGCCATGAAAGAGAAAACAATCCTTAGTTTGTCCTTTAGATATGTAGGCTTTTGCATGTCCCCAACTAATAATTACAACTTGAGAATATATAGTTACATATGCATCTGTAACTAGGAATAGTATGAAATTATTAATATATACACCACCTGTGAGAAAAGCAGAATTGTATTTTAGCATCATGCTCTATTGTCTTTTCATGATGAATGGAGATGTCAGACAGATGGTCAAGTATCAGACTTGCAGGTGAGCTTCAAGGAGTCAAAACAAAACCCTACAGCGCAGAGATACCACAGGGTACCTAGCATTTGAGATATTCATTGTGCTTAGTGGGTTCATTATTTTACACACTTCTGCCTTTAAAAATCAACCTCTGCAAAGCTCCTATCGATTCAAACAAGGTAGCACATACCCGAATTTCCCTTCTAGTTTTGGGGTTGAATTTCGTGTTCTTGGGAACTCCTGGAATGATGTACAGCCGTGCTAACTGATCATTAATTCGCAGCTCAATGTAGTCCTCTTTGCAGATATAATCTTTTATGTCAAACCCAGTTTCTTCAAACACCTGAGAAATATTTAGATTAAATTAGTGTGTCTGTATTCAGAGTTATTCTTCCACAACCTATTACCACAAGGGAAGGAATGACTATTTTTCAGATATATCCATGAAAACTCCTGAGAAAAAAAGCACCTTTACACATAGATGTTTGCCCAGAAATAGAAAAAGTATCTACATGCTTTAGATTTCTCTAAGACAGCAGACCTGTAATCCAAGTTGAAACAATTCTATTACACCTTCCTGTAGCAATTTATTAATGTGGATGGTCTTAGTCCTCCTGAACTGAAATACTACTGAACTCTGCAGGCACTGCCAAGTGAAGACTTCTTCAATTAGATTTTACACAGATGCAGCTTATAGTTTCAGATCTGTGCTGACTCCAGTGAAAGAAGCTGAAAGATTTATTTCACATATAAAATAAATTGTCAGACTATCCACGACAATCCAACTTGACGGAAAAAAGATTGTAAGAGTGCTGTTCACTAGTGAAATCTAGATTGATTTTTCAAATGAACAACATTGTCAAGAGATTTCTTTTCCCAGTATAATTGTGCCCCCTTTAATGCTTTTGCTGGCATAATTTGAAGTAAAGACATACTTCATGTAACTCCTTCTTGAAGCAGCTATGTAGTTTATCCTTGATAAGTATACTTCAAACAAACAAACAAACCCCCAAAACCCTGTGATTTCTCATATATTGATTCAGTCCAATTGAAGAACATTAAATGCATCACGCTACTACATGATCCCTCACCTTCATTATCTTTCTTAAAAACTCTGGATGTATTATGTTGAATGAACACTGAATTTGTACCAGTAATATTCTTTTACAGGCCATTTTGAATATGCAGCTTCACTACACATCTAGGTCTCCAGGAGCAATAAATACCACAGATTATTTTATTTTTCAAATTTTACTTGCCATATACATTGATTCTTGTTCCTGCATAACTGAAAAATAGAAAAGTAAAGTTCTTCACAATTTTTACATAAAACTCTACAACCTCCAACTCAGCTCCTTAGCCTCTTTACACAGACCAATGTACATAGGCTAAATTCCCGCTCATCCATGTTTTTACAGCTATTGGTGAAATTAATACACCAAAAGCCATAAACTATATAAGATTTCCCAAGCACCACCAGTAATACTTAAAAGTATTCACAGTTCAGTAGAGAACTTTAAAAATAGTACTCACTTCATTTAGCACATTAGTGCAAAAGAATGTGAAACTTTTTTTTTTAATTATTTTATTTATATAACCTCAACCTTGATAACCATTTTGGAACTCAGAAAGGCACCAGAAGGTACATCAGAAGATGACTGCAAGAACAGACAATTTAATCACATAATTTCAATAACAGGATTATTTAAGTAAAGTGCCTTTTCATCCAACACATATCCTGATTTCACCAAAATTTCACTTCTTTATCTTAAGGGAGTTGACATAACTTACCTCTCTAGCAGCACAGTCATGAGGTGCCTCTTCTTTATTTACTTTCCCTTTTGGAAATCCCCAACCAGATTTTGCTAAATAGCCCTGAACCAAAAGAACCTACAAAATACAAGGGGATGCAACTGTCAAACGTGCAGGCATTCTAACCAACTTCATTAAATGTCATCCCTCCACCATCCCCTCATTCTCCAAAAGAATATGTCAGCCTAAGGAAGTAAACCATTAGGTTTGCTGTGTTCTAGCAAGAACTGCAAAATTCTTTACAGAATCGTGCAACTCAGAATAAAAAAATAAAAACTGAGAAGGAAAGGAAGCAGAAGTCTGTTTACTGTCTCACATATTATATTTCTGTACACAGCCACCAATATCAAGTAACTGTCAAATCTCTGCAGATCTGACAGTGAATGTGAATTTATTTCTCCAGAAGAAAAATGTAAACAACAAAGAATTACTTCTGCCAGCATATGCCATCCCTCCCTCTAGACAGTCCTTCACAACTATTTCCATACTTACATTTTCAAGCGTCTCATCAAGGATAATTGCACCATAGGTTGGCACTCCCATTTTGTATTCTTTCCACTCATCTAAAACCTTTTGTACATCTTCACCTTGAGGCAGTAAAAATGGGCAGTGACTGAAAAGTATCGCAGCATGTTAAGGAAGATCAACTTAAGCAGCCAGTTCCAAAACACACACTGAATACAAAAGATATTCACCCAAGATTTAGAATAAACACTCCCTCTCCTAAGTCCTTTCAAGATATATTCTACTGGAAGTAAAAAAATATTATGAATAATCCATTACCAAACACTGAAAGTCAGAGCACATCAAGTAATTCAGCGATTCCTATACAAAGAAATCTAAATAAATGAAAAAAAAACCAACCACCAAAAAACAACCAAATACAAAAACACATACAAAAAAAAAAAAAAAGATTGCACTAGGCTGCTTGTTTGAAGGAAGGTAATTCTGAAAAAAGTAACCTCATAACAGTTATTTTGAATACATATTATTCGCAAACACATTTTCTTAATTTTGAAGGGAGCAAGATAGAAAAAATTTCATTTCCTTGTGCTTGAAATAAATGGGAATAAATTTTTGCCACAATCATTTGTTAAGATTTTAGCACAGAATTCTATCTTTCGTATTTACTACACACAAAAGAATTCTTTTTAATGGCATATAGTTACAGAAATCTAACTTCTAATACATTTTATCAAAACTCACCATACAGAGAAAATATAAACACCCTCTAACTCTAAAATTTTGAGAGAAAATCTGCAAGTCCTTAATAAAACTATTAATATTGTATATTACATATATTATACTACCAATAAAAAATACTCCACAGCAGAATGCTTAAAAATACACTGCAGCAGAACCAATATTTGTGGCAAATATGGTCTAGAAAGGGAAATATGTAATGAACACATAACACCTATTACACTGCGTTTTCTCTGCACTGCCTATAATTACTAGAATTTTGTTGTTCTGAAAATACATTTATAATTAAAAACATACATAAAGTAACAGCATAACATCAACCAACAGAATATGACCATATTTTTACAGTTCACTGTTAAAACCTGTAGTGTTTCAAAGTAAATATATATTATTAAACAAACAGATAAGTACGTTGTGTAGTGAAACTATGGATAATATTATCCTCAAAGTTAGAAGCAATATTCCAATCTCGCATCACGAACATATGGGAAAAGGTTAAAACTAAAACACTTGCTGGATGAAAGCCACAAAGCTTTTTCTAGCAAGGACTCGACAGTACACATTCAAGCAGACTTTGCAAGCAACAAAAAAAGCAGAGGCCAACCATTTGAATTCAGTAAAAATGCACTCTACCCTACAGAAACTTCCAAGAAATACATACCACTGCCTATGGGGGAATGTATACCACCTTCAACTACTTTAAAATTTATGTCACTATTTACTTGAAAATAAATTGAACTGTGGAGTTCAGTTTGAAGACCACCAACAGCTCACCCTTGCTTGAAACCAGCCTAGCATGCAAAGTGCAGCCATGAGGAAAAATCCTCAAACACTAGAAACTGACCATTTTCTATGGTTCTTCAGCAGTCCAAGAAGCATCTTTTTTGTGGGTGCCACAAAATTATGGAAGCAGCGAACTCAGTAACATCACATACCTAGCAATACTAACTTTTAATCATTAACACATGAACTGACATCATACTATGAAATACTGTTAAAAATATTCAGTTTGCACTTTACCACCAAAACAGAAAATAATCAGAATAATAAAAAGGATATCAGCTTTAGCAAAGTCTCTTATCCCACACTGAGGTAATCCTGGTGTGTTTTGCATGTAAAAATCCAAATAAAACCAATGGGCAAGTTCAATCTGAAAACACACTCTGATTGCATTGTCTCTCTCTTCACTTGGAATGTGCAAAATAAATCGGCTGCCAGGAAAGAAAAAGAGTAAGATTAGTAAATCTACTGATTTAAATACAGCTAATAATAAAACATTGCAACAGTAGAATTCTTGATCCATTAGCACATACCAACAGACCACCAGATCCTCCTCATGTTCCTCAAGGACAGTAAATAACTTTTCACAAAGTAAAATACAGCTTTTAAAGTTAAGAAGGAAAATGGACTATTATGTTCTTTCAGAAACATCAACTATAATATACTAAGTAAATTAACTGTTGTGAAAACAGGGAGTGTGAAGACAACCTACTTAAATGGCTGTATTACAAAAATTAAAGCATTTTTACAAGTCCATTAAAGAACACCTGCAAACTCTGATACTTCAGTGCTTTTTTTTTTCAGGACACAAGATGAACATAGTTAGATGTTTTCATTTAAAACCACAGTAAACTAATTATTTTTGTAGATTTTAAAATTCAATACGATCCTACTAATTTTCTCAGTCTGAAACCGAACATGAGTTTAGCCCAAATTCTGTCACACAAATGGTCACTGAGATAAAAGTTTGGGCAACACTGTGTGATAGCCCATTTTACTTAAGCAGAAGAAGCTTTATTTATTTATGTATTTATATGAAAAGCAGAAACTCTTTTTTAGAAATTTAAGGTCACACACCCCCATTGAACTTAAATCATTTGACTCTCAGCTCCTGAGTGCCATCAGCTAAATTCCAAAAGTGCATAATACCATTGCTCAAACCAGAAATACCGTATCTTTACTTAAAATCTCATAAATATGAAATGTCACAGGATCTCAGAACTGGTTGCCTCTCCAAGGCACTCTGGCCAAGGACAGAGGCAGAAGGTCACTCGTGCAGGCACACACTTGACACTCCCCAGACTTCCAGGCACATTCACAGGTCCCCCAAGTACTAGCACAGGTCTCCTTTTCCACCTCATAGTCCTGCCCAGATCCCAGACCCTCACACCCATCACACCTATCATCCAGCTGGGTCCCTGCCCCACCAGATGGTCCAGTTTGAAGTTTGCTAGTGAGTACATATGCACAACAGGTCTGGGGAAGACACCCGTCCTCCCTCCCACCCAGTACATGGACCCATAGTCCTGCTGCAGCTGCCTATGCTCTGCTCCTCACTCCCCTCACTCCCACCATTTCCCTCACAGAAGCTGGTTTCCAGGACACTCATCACTGCCACCCCAGACACTGGGAGCTGAGACCTCCTCCCTTGGGAGTGGCTGGCACTGAGATCTGCTCCCTCACGCCAGCAGCTGACACCTTGCCCACTCTCACACACAGCTCCCATCAGTTGGTGGCACTTCATCCCAGCACACATATACAAAGGGTAGAGAGCAGAACATCCAGACAAAAATAAATATTTACTAAGAAGATGTAAGATAGAAGTCAGTGACATTTGTGCAGAAGGGTAGACAGAGGAGTGTACTAACGTGCCCAGTTTTACAGCCAGCCTCTTTTATACCCCTTTCTACCTACACTTGCTTTGCCCCTCCCTGCTTCACTTTTCCTGTGGCACTCCTCCCAGCCCAGAGTGTGGGATTCTCCTCAGGTCTAAAGCCCTACCAGATACAAAGGCTAGGCTGATATTCCTGGGAGTGATGCTTGTGGCTTCTTGGCAGCTGGCCAATTAGTGCAATTAACAGGTTTGTTTCTTGTCATTACGTCCACTTCTGATTTCTTAGGTCTGTGTCTACGTATTTTTTCATTCTGATTTCCCCACCTTTTCCTGTTTTCCAGGAGCAGGTCCATACTCAGATAAACTTGCAGGAATGAACGTTCTTATACCACCACATCAACCAGTGGCCAGGTTTGGTTTTCATCACCACCTTCCTTATCATTCCTCTGTTGGGTCTGTAGCCTTGTATGACGTATTTATGGATTTCTCATCTTCTTATCCAATTTTCACACTGAAAAAGGGCCTTGGCCAGATATCATTAAAGACCTTGGCGGGCCTGAGACGCTGTCTGTGCGAACCTCATGAATTTCAACAAGTGCAAAGTGCTGTGCCTTCAGTGGGAAAATCCCAAGAACAGTGAAAACACAGGCTGATCAGAGAATGGATGGAGAGCAGCTCTGGGGAGGAACATTTTGAGGATTGATGCATGAGAATCTTGACATGAGCTGACGTTGAGAGTTCCCAACCCATTCTTTTGATGGGACAAAGTGTGCACAGCAGGTTGAGGGAGGTGATTCTCACCCTTCATTCTGTTCTGGTGAGACCTTACCTGAAGTGCCGTGTCCAGCTGTTGGAACCCCAGTTAAAGAGGATGGGGACCTGCTAGAGCAAGTCTTCACTGAGGCCTTCCAAGACCTAAAGGGGACTATGAGAGAGCTGGAGAGGGGCTTTTTAAAATGTCATGTAGTGACAGGACAAGGGGGAATGGCTTTAAAAAAAAAAAGGGCAGGTTTAGATAATAGGAAAAAATCTTTCACTTTGAGGGTCATGAGGCACTGGCAGACATTGCCCAGAGAAGTTGTGGATGCCCTGTTCCTAGTAGTGTTCAGGAGCAACCTGGTCTAGAAGGTGTCCCTGCTTATTGCAGAGGGGCTGGGATGAGATGATCTTTAAGGTGCCTTTAATTCAAAGCATTCTAAGATTTTATAAGTCTCCCTTGCATAAATATTCTTATTCACATCAACATTTTACCACTTCCCAATTTTCAATTGGCACTATCACTCCAAATTTCTTTTGAAAGCTCTATTCTGACTGCTGAAAAGATCCCCTATCTCTAAAGCTACTGTAATTAAAAGATAAAAACTTAAAAGTCTATTTTACATCTAGTTGATGATATTTTCTTGCCCCAGCACTGCAGCTGAACATAGATCTAAAGATAAAATATGCAGCAGTATCAAAGAGGATTAAGAACATGCCAGGCATTAGACTTAGAGCAAGAGCAAAGCCAAGTAGAATGATACTTATTAATCAAAAAGTAAACTTCTAAGTTACTTGGAGTGACTGAAGTAGTAACAACAGGCATCTCTGGCTTGTTCTAGGTGCAGGTCCTGGCAGTGCTGGACAGACGGTGGGACACAGCTGAAGGCAGCAGCTGAGCTGGTGGTGCCTGTGAGGAAGTGTATTTAAGGACAAAAATACCAGACAGGCAGAGGAAGTGAAAAAACCAGCATGAAACAGCAGTGGAAACACCAAAGTTGAAGAAGAAGGACAAAGAGGAGATGTCCACCCTACAGCCTGTGGAAGATCACATGCTGGAGCAGATGGATATGTCCTGAAAGAGTTTCATCTCATAGCAGTGATCCCACACTGGAGCAAGGGCAAACCATAAGAGGGAAGGAGCAGCAGAGAGGATGTGTTAGAGACTGACCACAATTCCCATTCCCCATCCCCTGAGCTGCTCACAGGGGAGGATGTAGAGGAGAATACAGAATGAGATTATGAAGACAACATGAAGTTTCCCTGGGAAAAACAAGGATGCAGAAAAGCCTGTTTTTCAAATGTTTTTTGAAGAGAAGTGTGTGGCTGGGTAAGCATCTGCCTACTTGAGCAAGGTGACCAACCACAGTCCTGAAGCCAAACGATGGGGTAACAGCACTTGTGCTTTCAAGACAAGGGAGCATCAAGAAGCTGCTAAACCCACATTACGTATCTGCACCTCCACTTCTTTACTCAGTTAAACAACTCCATGACATGAGGCAGTATGACAAAAACTGACATGGATAACTGTGACTTGTTATTTAACAATACCCAGTAACTGAGTAGGAAAAATCACCTCTCACTTTCTACCAAAATTCCCACTAATATTATATGTAGATTGAAGAATGCAGGAAATGACAGATATTTTTATAATGCTTTTATAACATTAACACAATTATAATACAAAACACCATTTTGAAGATAGAAGATGACAGGATCTAAAAAAAACAGTAAGACAAGTGGGACTGACCCTATATTACAATGTAAGATTCAAATACACATGGGCCCTTCTATCAGTCACCCCAAGGAAGTGACACTAACAGGCTGTATCAGTTTTATAATCACTGCAATTCCCCTCTGGATTTTCTGAAGAAGTCTTAAATCCTATCATATGTGTCATATATGACCAGGAATCTGAAAGGCAAGTTCCTCTCTCTGCAGGGAGACCAAAGGAGACACAATGGACACACAAACATGCTTCAGAGGCCAGATTTAGGGAATTGATAATTTACATGCCTATCACAAACTCTGACTATTGCATTGGACAAGTGCAAAACAATACTGAGCAGTTCTACCATCCTGTGGTGTTCTCACTGCTAAACATTTTCACTCATTTGAAAATTCTAATTACAGTAAGTGGGGTATCTTTCTTCACTAACCTTTCCCTCTTTTACATAAATATATCATAAGGAGTCCCTTGGAGGGGGTAAAATAGAAGGATTATTTCATGCCAAATATCACATGCAGTTTGTGTCATCACATTCTGGGGATGATAGATAAATTACAAAGTTTGAAGGGCTACGCCACAGATGATCAGAGGTTGAGACCGTACAGAGAAAATGCAACTTCCCTCTTTTAAAGAACACAGAATCCACGCTTTATGAAAATTCAAACGCAAAGCCCCTGCAAAAAGAAAAGTATTTCACTCTGAAAGAACCGACAAGCAAGAGAGGGCAGCTTCGGACGGAAGGGCGTCCCTGTGGCTCTTCCCTTTCCGTCGGCTGGCATGTTCCCTTCCAGAAGAGGTAACTCACCAGAAGGGACTCCCTACCACCCCTTCCAAATGAAACCAGACCTCAGAGCAGCAAGCACCACATCAATGCTCGGCTACACGTCACACCAGCCCCACGCTCCCAGCTCTTCTTTCACCTGCGCAAACAACGTCGACGCAGTTCTACCTTTTCCGGCCCAAACCCCGCAAGGAATCCTCACAAACAATGTTCTTCCACTTTCCCCGTGCATTCGGCTCCTGGCCCGCCGCCGGAGCAGCCCCACACCAGGTCCAGAGGGTGCCGCGGGCAGCCTTCCCGCCCTTCCAGGACGGATTCCATCGGGAGGGCGGAGCCTCAGGCACGGGGGGAACGGGGCGAGCCTCGTCCTTCCGCTTCGCGGCCGCCGCGGAATGGCCAAAGCCGTCCCTCAGCCCGGGGGGCCCCGCACCTCCTCAGTGTCCCGAGCATCCCGGCCCTGCGGGGCACCGGACGGGGGCAGGCGCCCTTCCCGCCCGCCGGCAAAAGTGGTACCGCAGCCCCAGGGCCGCCCCCGCTCCACGACTGTACCTGCATAGGTCATCCAGGACGCTGCTGGGGATCTCGGCCCGTTTGGTCTCCATAGGGAAGCGCGGTTCATCCCGACGCGGCGGAGGCCGGGGCGCAGAGAAGCGGGGGGGCGGGGCCGCGCTGCGGGGGGGCGGCGGAGCGGCGGCTCCCGGGGCC
>VYXF01000338.1:91306-114711 GCA_013397295.1 Polioptila caerulea
CCGGCCGCCGCCGCGCCGGCTCCCCGCAGGCGGCCGCGCCCTGCCCGCGCCTCTTCGCCCCGCTCTCTCGGACGCTGACGGCTCTCTCCTCTCTCCTCAGGCATCCTCGGGGTCGTGGCCGTGTACCTAGTGGTGGGATACGGCGCGTCCCTGCTCTGCAACATCATCGGCTTCGCCTACCCCGCCTACGTCTCGTGAGTGTCGCGACTCCTGCCCCCCTCGCCACACGATGGTTCCGAGTGCCGCCCGCCGATGTGGTTGCGAAACCGCATCCCTTGCGGCGGTGCCGAGCCTGTCTGGGGTGGCATCCCGGGACTGTGCTCCAAAGTGTTGTTTTTGCCGCCCACCCTTTTCCTTGAGCAGGTACAGGTGCCAGGTGAAGAACGAGGCATCTCCCATCTGGCGAGTGCTACGTCAGGAGTTACAGATGGGAGACACTGGGTGGTTTCCACACTAGATAACCGGCTCCTGTAGCGTTTTATGCTTTGGGGTTGGGTTCCCAGCTTTGTTGTCTCCAGCGGGAAGCTGGATGATACGTGGCTGCTGGTAGCGGGAGGGCGGATCGCCGCTTTGAGGGTGTTTGTTGTAACAAACCTCCGCTGATGGTTTGAGCGGAGGACAGGAAGGCACTGGCGCATCGTGGGCATATGCCTGGTACAGAGTACTGGGTACTGTGCTGGTGTAGAGACAGAAGTGCATTAAGGAGTGCTGTTTACAAAGGGCTCATTAGATATTCTTAAAAACAAAGTAACTGTTACCTTTCACCTGTTCTGTATAGTCCTTTAGACCAAAATGCATTTCCTGTTAGGCAGGACCACAGTCTAGAATGATCCAAAAGACAGCAGAAACGTACTAAATAAAACCTTCTGTGTAACCTAATACATCCATAAAATGGAAGTCCTTCCCAGCAGGACTGTTGTATTGTTGAAACACAGTGCTTGCCTTTTACGTAACTCTTATTTAAATACACTCAGCAGCTTTAAAAAGTATGTTCTCTGTAATTGGATCCTGGGCAACACAAAGCCTGTTCTTTTATTTTTTTCAGAGATATGAGAGGTTGACTTCATTTTAGACTTTTGAAACATCCTGTGGTTATGATGCTTAAGACCAAACAACAGTTTTCTAAATGCCATTCCTGGTGTTTGGTAATTTTGGAGATTATAGGCCAAGAACTCTGGAGAAGCTTAGGTTTTCTTTCCTCGGTGATAATTTTTAGCAAAAAGATTAGTTTAAAAGTATTCTTTCATTAAAATCTGAAATTCAGCCAGAAAACCTTCAAAACACTGAAATGATTGTGTAGGAATTACGTTTATGTAATATTTTGTGTCTGACTTAGGTTGCTTTAAAAGTTATGTAATTACTTTCTAAAACCCTATTTAGTTTTTTTAATTTGAATTTTAATTTGAATATTCAAATATGAATAATAAGCTTTCATTACCAATTTTTTTCTTTCAAATCTGGGATTTCTTTTTTTAATGTTTTTGTAGAGTGTCTCCCTTTTCCATGACGAAATGTGGTTTAAAATGTGTCTTGATGTGAAAAGTTACCTCCCAGATATTAGTACCGTGGTGTGTTTAAGTTTTTTTAGTGTTTTTTAATAATGGGAGCAATGTCCTTGCTGCAAGTTTTACTTAAACAAAAAAGCATGCAAATACAGTGTCAGTTATGAGGTTTTTTTCCCAATTCATACTGAGGTAATGCTTGTCCTTTAGTTGCCTTTTTAAAGCTGGAAAACATTTATAGTAGGAAATTAGAATCCTAGGTGAAAATCTAATCTAAAACACGTGTGGTGTGTGGTGTGCTGCATGTCAGTGTCTTTCAGTGGCAGCCTGCTGACAGCACAGGTGGGCTCAATCCCTTCTCCAGCCCTTCCCTCCCAAGTCCAGAGCTGGTATGTAGAGTTTATCCACATTTCACTCTGCTTGCTTTTGTTTTGGCTGCTCTGAGTCACGTACTGTAGCGTAGTAGTCAAGGTGCTGCCGAGTGCCATCCCCTGTGCTCAGAAAGCGTAGAGACCCAAGACATAAAGAACACTATCCAGAGTTTTTGGTTTATTTTTCTCTGTTATTTGGTCTGTCCCCCTTGGAAAGAGCAGATGAAGAGACTGCTGTATGAACTGACAGTAGTGGATTTTCTTTCTAGCATTGAACAGAAAACAGTTCTCAGCTGTTCTCATCAGCTGCACACACTGTCAAATGCCTTTTGCTCTAAAAGCTGTGGCTTCTGGAAGAGGTCAGGAACAGTAAATGGAATGTATTGTGCAGGGTGTTAGTTTGATGTTTTTCATTGTTGAAACGCAAGTGTTTCAACAACAAAACCAAGCCTGAAATGTTTCAGAAGGGTACTGAAAGAGAAAAAGCAGATTACTTTTCCTTGGTTAATTTAATTTTTTCTTTTGTGAAGTAGGTCAGTGTATCATTTCTCCATTGTCAGTAACTGAATTGTTTTGAGTGAAAAACAAGGAATGGTTTGGGTTTAAAGGAACACTGAAGGTCATGTAGTTCCAGCCACCCTGCCATGGCCAGGGACAAAGTAGTGGGTCAAGGTCTTCCTCAGCAGGAAAGGCACTCAAGAAGGAGTGAGACGGATGTCTGTGCTCCGCAAGGGACATCAGGTCTTTACAGTTGTTTAAAATGGCAAACGGGCTGCCTGATGGGTGGCCCATGGGCATGTTCCAAATCTGTTTTACTAGGATTTCAATTCTGGGTTTCTTTATTCATGATAAGTACTGTCCATCTCTATGCTTTCCTGAAAGAAAATATTTTGGAGTCGTATCAAACCCAGAGACCCTCAGCTCAGAGTTAAATCTGTTCACACATGAAACCAGGACAGTTTTGTGCAGGTATCTGCCTGTCAGACTTGTATAAATCTGCAGTTTATTGTCTTTGGTCTCTGTCATTCTCTGTATTCACTCAGTGTGTGCAGTGCAGCAGATGTGAATTTCAGTGGAGAAATGCTGGAGGCTGTAATTGCTAGACCAAGCAGATGGTGTGAAGTGGTGCAGCTGCAGCTGGACTGCTGTCTACTTTCTCATCACTGTGGTGCAAACCAGTGCCAGGGAAGGGGGCAGCTTCCTGCTTAATGCCTGATACAGCTTCAGGGAGGCACAGCTGTTTCCCTCCTTATTCCTCCTTGTTCACCTTCAGCTTTGCCTTGGGTAATCTTTGGTGGTTTTGTATATGGAGGAATTTCTTCTTTGGCAATACAGAATCTCCCCATAAATCCAAGTCTATGACATGTCACAGCAAGGGCCCACCTGAATCTCTTAATATAGGCAAAATGAAGCAGTAGTTCTCTGGCTGTTTCCCAGTAAGTCAGACAATCTCTACACTCATTCCTCAGAAGTATGTAAGTGCTATATGATGAAAGAGAATAAATGATTTTAAATTGAAATCTAATGCTTAATTTACAGGCTTTTGTGGTTGGAGTAGACCAGCGCTGAGAAGTTTGCCAAAGGTGATAGAAACAACTTCTTAAACTTCTAGCAGGCTTTTACTGCGCAAGGTACTAATCAGGCTAGAGATGGAGAAAGTGAGTGTTGGCAAGTGCATAAGTACCGTTGCCAGCATTTTCACTGCTCCTCTAAACTTTCCAGAGCTACCGTGTTCAAATGTAGCTCCACCCATAGTTAGTGGTGGTTAACTGCCTCAGAAAAAATAGAGTGCAAGCAGGAAGAGAGCCTTTGATGACTTAGAAATATGTGCAAAGGACTGGAAACTTCTTAAGTGCTGTCATGCTTGGTTTAAAAATTGCAAAGATGAAAATAGCTTTGGGCAGTAAAATGTCTGAACGTATTACTAGTGTCTTCAAGGGGGAAAAGCAGTATAACACAATAATACCTCTCTGCTTTGGCTAATTTTAGGCTGTTACTTCACTTTAGCTGTTTTTGCTATGTACATGTTGCTCGTGGCATTTTACTAGCAGGAAACAGCTAGATTGATTATAGAGACATATAAACACTCAATGTTTTAATATTGTCATGGTGTCTTGAGTCTGTCTCCTAGTTCCTTTTCCTCATTCATACCTTTGAAACAGAAACCCTGTTTTTCTTTGGTCACAGTTACTTAGAAAAGATAAAATTGCTTGTGTTTTTCTTGAGAACTAGGGCAGCAAATTTCCTTTCTCTTAACAAGTTCTAAGGCAAAAGCTTTACTTTCTTCCTTGATGAAAAATTATGCATGATGTGCTAAAGTTCAGAAGTAATGCTCTGCTGCTGCTTTATAAATATGATTTGAGAGAGCTGACATATCTAACCAGATTTTCAGTGCCCAGTCTAAATATAAGTAGAAAATTTTCAAATCTGTCTGCACTTTTGCTGTTTTCTCTCGTGCCAAATAAATGGAGCTTCATACACTAAAAGGGTATTTTGATTTTTTAAAAAATATGATCTGCCAAATCAATTCCTCCAAGCGTACTCACTCTTTGGTTTTTAGGTTTTAGAGTGCCATGTTTAAAAGCCATCTTAGCAGTCATTTGGACAAATTATGTGCTTTCATTTCTAAAGAAAGCAAGTGTTTAGCTGCAGGGAGTTTAATACTGTGATAATAGTACAAAAATTTTAATTTTACTTCCACATCTTACATATATGTTAAAAATATAAAGGTGTTTGTTATACAGATGGGGCTACTCTGAACTGAGGCACTAACGTGTCTTAATCCCAGCAGGAGAGCCAACATGTGTGGGTATGTGTTTTGGGGAAGCTAGTTTTGACCTGAGTCAGAGCTGGGGAACTGACTCATTGATTGGCCCTACAAATACTTGTTCCAGGAGAGAGAGGGCCAAGAATGAGCAGAGACCAGTGAAATGAGAGGATGCCTGCTTTTTTTCCCCCTTTGTTTCAGGAATCTAGCTTTGTGCCAAGTTAACATGTAGGCCATAGGACTCCATGGGTGGGCAAAATGGCATGTGCTCCTCTTGCCTCCATTTCCTTTCAAGAAACACAGTTAGAACCCTTTGTATTACTGTCATCTAGTCTTTTGGTGTCTTCTAAAATATCTGTCTCTGTGTGGTCAGTGAAACCTTCCCTTCATGAGTTTTTCTGCTCCCATCTGCTAGATACACAACTTCTGTGATTTAAGTCTACTAGTTCCCTTCTCTCAGTTTTGTGTAAGTGCAGGTGGCTGGAAGATCTTTTTTATATCTGCGCATGCATGACTGCTGTTGCAGTCAGTGAGGAAGAAGAAAAATGGAAAGCAGAAGGCTTTTAGGTGATGGATAGAAATGCAGAAGCCAAAATGATAAAGTGAATCCTAGGGCACAGGTACTTGTTCCAGTGGAATGACAAGAGATGTCAGGGAGGCAGCCTTCCAGGATGTCTGACATAAGGATGACAGGAAGGCACCAAGCTAAGGAAGTCTGTGGTGCAGTGGAGTGTTGATTCTGCGTGGGTGCCAGGATAGATAGCTAGAAGTAAATTATTTTTCAACCTGCTGTAAAAAGTTGGGGCAGACCTCTAGAAGTATAGGTGATTTTGTGACTTTTAAAGTTAAATGAAAAAAACCCAAACCCAAACTTATGCTTGGCTAAGGATGTGACAAATATGCCTACCTACTCACTTTGTTTTTCAGTGACCAGAAAACTGGAAGAAGGATGCACAAAATGGTCCAGTCTTTCCCAGCTACAATATAAGCACTGGGTTTAAGGGAGACTGATCTTTTGCCTTGAACTTATGACTTTATTTATCAAAGAATCCTCAGGTATGCCTTGCAAATTGCGGGGATAAGGGTGATCACTTTACATGAGACCACAGCAATAAACTGGCATTTCTTTATTTCTGCTTCCCACATCTGGACTCAGTTCAGTAAAACCCCCACTCCAAACTCATGATTTAGCCTGTGAGTACTATATGTGTGAATTTACTGTAACAAATGATTTGTTATGCCAGAGCTAATTGAGGAGCAACAGTCTCTTCTTGGAAAAGAGCTGATTTTTTTTTTTGTTGAAATGAGTCAGATGCACTAGGTGAAAGAACTCTACTTGGCAAATTACTAAAATTAGACTAGTAACAGGATAAGTAACCACACTTGATCTAGGGTTCATTTGACTGATTTTAGGATGCACAGGGTCAAAGCTGAGCCAGTGCTCTGACACTGTAAGTACAGAGTGAATGGGAGCCCTGAGCTACTACAGAATGTGACAGCCTCCACTCTTCCCTCTTCGCACCACCAGCTAGCAGGATTATTGGAGAACAGATCTGGCTGAAAATGAAGTTTTTCTTGGCTCCCCATCCATCACAGTGCTGGCCCGCAGCAGGTCATTTTCACTCTTGGTCAGGCAGGTGTTTTTAAAATAACTAGTGATATTTACTGTCCAGATTACTGGAGCTGTTCCTAGTGATTGCTTTTACTTCCAAGGTGCAGAACTACTGTAAGTAGTTGTTTAAAGCTCTGTTTAAAGTCCTCTACAGTTAGTGTTTAAGCAGTATAAAAAATCCTTTGGGCTGTGTAATTACTGTGCATAACTAAGATGGTATTTAGTCAAATCAGCACTAGATAAAATGGTATAAAGCTATTGTCTTTGGATGGTCCTTCATTTGTTAGAAAATCTTCATAGTATGTGTTAATGAGACTGACTTATTTGCTCTTGCAACACAGAAATAATTTATAAGAAGGCATTCCTAAAGGAGGATTGTGCCTGTATCAGTGCCTCTTGGTCTGTAACTTTTCTCTTACTGATTGAGATTGCATTTTGAATATCAATCTGCTTGATTGGTGACCTAACAAGGGGAAGAATAAAGTGTTCTTGGCTTGAAGTCATGCCTCTCCTAAGCTTAATTGTACAGGGCATTACACCAGGATAACACCTCTAGAATATCTCGGAAAATAATGTTTAATTATGCTGTGACTCCCATCTTGAAAAGAGTGTAGTTATAAATGGATAAAAAATCCCTCTCTGTTCACGTATTCTACGTAACTTACTATGCTTGTTCTTGGACAAGTGCTATTTTCTGGGACTTACCATTGAAATTGTGTGTAAGTAGCAAGGGGTGGAGGTAACCTTTGCCCTTTTATTCAACAGGGACTTGTTATGCTGGATTTCTCTGTCTCATCTGAGGGATGTACTCCTCATTCCAAAGTAGGATACTTCTAAAATACTTGCCTTTCCTTGACTTTAGTTAAAACTTTCATTCACTGATGGGCCTGCTGTTACCTGCTTTTCCTCCCTTCCCTCTCTCCTTGACTGTAACTGGAGTCATGGCCAGCAGGAGCAATTTGAGCTGACGTGGCTGTTGCCTGCTGGCTGTGGTAAGGGGCTGCCCTGACCTTGCCCACCAAGATCAGATCACTGCAGAAGGAGGGGAGATGATGTGTTCCCTACAGTGTGTAGGAGAACAGCCATGTGTGGATTTAGTGCTGCGTACATCAGCTGGCTAAATCAGACGGGGCTTTGACTACTTGTAGTGCTGCTGCTTGTGGCTGTCTGACAATAAAAGAGTGTTGTTCATGTATCCCCTAAGGAACTACAGCAGCAGATGGTGAATGTTCAGAGGGAGCACACCCGTGGCAATGCATGTAGGAGCTCTCAAAGGCCGTTTGTTTCCAGAAGAGAGAATATAATAGAACGTGGCCCACTAACACAGTGATATGCCATCTGCCTTTTGCCACAAAATTGGAGATTCTAAGCCTGTAGCCTGTTTGGTTTTTTTTTTTAGTGAAAGCTGATTTTCGTGGTTACCAAGCTGACTTTAATAATGTTAAAAAGGAAAATTAAACTATGTTCCCTTAAATCCATATATGACTTCACATGGTGACTGGAAAACGGGAAGATTACTGGCAAAGTAAAGATTTCACTGCAAAGTGTTTTCTCACAAATACCAAGGTAGGATGCTTATTGTGGTAATATAAGCCTTCCCCTCTATGCCTCTAATGGAGAAATTGTCAGCAGAACAAAAGGAATTCTCATGGTGAGCCTCTACAGCAAGTTTTCCTTAACAGTGAGAAACGTTGCAATTGGTTCCTTTCTCTGCTCCATTTATCCACCACTCTGCATCCCTACTAGTCCGTGTACTTCTTTCTTTCTCTCCAGAAGTGCAGTTTCACACATTAAAAATAGCTCTGTAGCCTTCTTCCTTAACTTCTGTGATATCCAGGGGCTGTTTTTGTTCAGCCCCCTCACCTGATCTTACTAGAATACTTCAGAGGTGTGGGCGTGGAAAAGATGTGCATTACAGTGGGAGTAGGAGCAGCTAGAGTTGTCACTGCTTTTGAGCAGACTGCTTGGACTAGGGCTGCCTGGGATGATAGGAATAGCAGGAATTAGACCTGCTGTTGCAAAACCTGTGGAAAACCTGTTCTTCCAGTTGTGCCAGTGCTGTGCCTTGGTAAGATCCCCTTGTTGATGGGATGTGGCAAGGGCTGCTGCTTTTCTCACTTCAGGACACTGCTGGCCAGCCTCACACTCCAGTAGAAATAATGTGTTAATTATCAGATCCTTGTACTGCATTTCGAAGAAATTCGATGCATCAGCTGTGCCAGCTCCCTCTGCCATGTGGTGGGTTTGCCAGTGCTTTTGTTAAAACATACAGCATATCATAGGAATTATTGCCCCAAAGTCCCACTGCTACCCCCTGACTTACAGAACTAGGAAGTGACAGAATCCACTGTCGTTCTCAATCCACAGACCAGGAAATGGACTTACAGCCGACTCTCTTATTTCTGCCATGTAAACCTCCCTAACTCTGCCTTTTTAAGGGAACTAACAGAAAACTTGGCACTTCTGGTATATCCACACATGCTGCTTCAGAAACAATGCAGCTGATATTAAAGGAAAAAGTGATAGAAGAATTTAAACTGAACTAATTAAACTGAGTTTACAGATTTTAATCCTCCAGCATGAGTGGAGAGGACAAATGCTTTCTAACACTCTTAAGCTTGAAATTATCAGGCTTAGATTTGATAATATTTTCTTTTAAAACTTCTTACAGTGCTAATCTGGAATGTAGTGGCTCTAGAAACTCTACTCCACTACTTTTATTGAAAGAGCAGATATGCATCTTTTAGTTTCTGATTTTTAGAACTGTATAAACTTGAATTTGCATTCTTGTAGCAGATGGAGAACAAACGCCCATTAAATCATTATGCAGCAAACCTAATACTTTAGTAGGGGTTGTTTTACCCTGTTCTTGATACTTTACATCAGACTTTGCAAGTCCTGTAGGAATTAATTTATAGAGCAATACATTGGCTGATACATATTCCACTGCATAAGGATCTATTTGTGTAAATAGGTATTATGTAAATAATATTACATATTATTTATGTAATATTATTTATACTCTATTTATGTAAACCAAGTACTTCCTAGGACTTAGAGCAAATATTTAAATTTACCTTTTCAAAGAGGAATCTAGTGCATGTATGTATGAGTACATTTAAAATGCTATTTATCAGAGCTAACTATGTAAAAAAAACCCAGAGAATAGTATAGACAGTCTTGTACCACTGGTGGTGCTGGGAGCCCCAAGCTGTGCAGCACTGCATGCATTTCTGTTCCACACGTAGATCACTGCGCAAGCCTTGTGTTGAGGCAAGGTTACCCCATTTTGATAAAGTATTGTAGGATTTTTCATCCAAGACATCAACTCTGTTCGTCATTCTCTTCTAACCTCCAGAGAAGGAGGATGGTCACTGATGGGTGTAGGCAAGGCCAGCCAGGTGTTGTGATCACTCTTATCCTGTGCCTCACAGGACTGGGCTCACTCAGGTTATCTGTTACGTGCATCAGTAATGCTCTGCTGTACAGTAGCCTTCTGGTCAGGATTACCACGATGCCTCCAGAACTGGAACTATGGCCAAAGATGATCCCCTCCCTTTCTTGTCCCTCAGAATGTTTCATGAACAAGGTCAGAATGCTGACTGGTTTGGTTTGGGTTTTTTTTCCTCCTTGTAATCCCAGAGCTAGGAATAGCTTGAGTGTCTCTTAGTTTTGAAGTGTGATATGAAGGGAAAAGCTTTGCTGTTAAAAGATCTTGACACACTGTCTGTATGACGGATACTAATTAGTTTTCTTGGCTTAATTCAATTATGGAGAGTCACCTATAATAACAAATCTGAGTCATAAAATCTTCATCATTATAGATGAGACTGATGCTACTGTTCCACTCACTTGATTTGTTTTCCTTGCAGAATCAAGGCCATTGAAAGTCCTAACAAAGATGATGACACGCAGTGGCTCACTTACTGGGTTGTATATGGCATTTTCAGCATAGCTGAGTTCTTCTCTGACATCTTTCTGTCCTGGTTCCCTTTTTACTACATGCTAAAGGTATGTTAATTCATGTGACCTCTCTCCTAAAATGATGTCTTTCGATACAACTGATCTAATATGTCCAGGAATGGGTAGATGACAACAGATTCATTTGGAATCATTCCCAGGTCACACATTTTTTTCAGTTGCAGGTTATGTGTAATTTAGTACTGTGCAAGTGATCTGTTTACAGCAGATGGTTTTGTGAGGCAGGAGGGGAACTTGGGATACATCAGTTGATGCTGATGGAAGGGAAAGATCTGTGTTTTAGGGAAAAAAAGAGACAGTGTAACTGTCCCATAAAAAGAAAAACAAAACTAAGATTGTTCTTTCTCTTGGTGCTCAGTTAAATTTGGCCATGTGACAGACATGGTAGGCCCCACAGAGTGGCTCTATTTTTGCTCTAAGTGCATTAGTAAAGTGGAGAGTAAAATCATGAAGGCTGTTGAAGGAGGTAGTAACATCTGTGCTATTATAGCAAGAAGGAAATTGGAACACAAGAATAGTTTGTTCTGCTGTTTTAATTTTTAATTAAGCTCGGTTTCCTGAAATGAACTTGTAAGTATCAGAGGAGATGGTTTCTAAAGGGTGTTTGTTTGTAATTTGACTACTAGCAATGATTGGATTAATGTGTTCCAAGCTTTATTTGTAATCTAAGGTGTCAGTCAACTTTAACATGTTAAATTCTTCTAGGAGATAGCTGATCACTCTGTATGCTGTTGGGCAGAAGACATTCTAGCTTGCTGCAGAGCCTGCTGTTTATCTCAAAGAACTGTCACCTGTTTTCTGGTTCAGTGGGCTGTTTTCTTCCTTCTATTTTCTTTTGTTAGCCTGGTTTAGTCCCACCAAAGTTGTTAAAACAATTTGCTTGCCAGCTGTTGTGGTGGGGTCGTTTTAAATTGTAATGATAAGACCTGATGATGCCAAAAGCTGTTTCCAGGAAATGTCATATTTTATAGACCAAAATTGACTGTGACAGCTGGTTTACATGTCTGCCTTATTCCTTTTCAGTCTTTAACAAGCCTCAACTGTGGCAATTATTTGGACACCTTCTACTTTAGTAGAATTATGACTTTAATCTGTCATCTGCAGTGGTATATACTCATAATTCTGAATTCATACAGTGCATTTTCAGAGCTTCTTTTCTAAATTCTTGGTGGAAAAAAACGTGGCAATGGTTTCTTCAAGCCACTACAGCTCTCTTTCCGAAGACCACACAACTGAAATTCAGGTTGACTTTGCAAATAAGGACCACAAATTACTCTGATAAAATGGTATCAGGAGTGCCACAGTTACATGTAGTGTTGTAATCAAGGGAAAGGCATTTTCTCAGTTTTGCAAAAGCAAACACAAGGAATTATGTCAATACAGAGCTTTCTATGGTAGCTGCAGAAGGCACATAGGAGCCAAGTGTTTGCTCTCAGTAGTGGCTGGTAGGTTTGTTGTACAAAGGCAGGCAGGTGTTGGCGTTGTTGAATGGGTGGAAGGATGGAGGTTATTCCACAGAGGGAGAAGGAGGAATCAGGCAGCTTTCACATTTCATTCCATCCATGAACTAAAACCTCTTGGAGGGTAGTTATGATGTCTCCATATCTCTTTCATGAAGTAGAAGCCCAGATCCATCATTCATGAAAATTTCGAGCTTCCTTTCATTCTCAAAATGTGCTAAATTTGCATATTCACACCTGTTTCATACAGCTTGTAGCTTCCACTCCAGATCAAAATTTGGTCAGTATTTGAAAACAACTTCATGTGCATGGCTGAGACATGGAACACCACTGCTCCCAGAGTCCCCGAAGTCCAGAGTTTAGACCCTGGACCTTAAAGTTTTCGGCAGACTAGAAGATTTTGTCGGAGGGAGAAAGGCACCTTGAAGAACTCCTTTAAATATGTTATGATGTTTGTATATACTTTTGTTCTCCAGATGACATTTCTTGGATTTTATAGGCTTTTTTTGTTGTTAATGCCCACTTCTTATTTATCTGTTTTGGTTTTTTTATCTCTGAAGCACTGGACATGCATGCAACTCATAATTTCTTGTGCATATGATTAATTTTTAGGTACTTCTGTTCAAGATTTAAAGACTTCTGTGGAATTGAGGTATTAGAGTACAGTAGCCATTAAAGTAGCAGAGTTTATCATCCTATGAGTATTCTTGGTGGTGGGAGTGAGACTCCTTATTTCACTAATGGCTCTGCCTTGAAATATTGTAATGCTATTTCTGAACAAAATTGGTGCTGTCAGGGCAAAAAATGCTGCTAGGAGCAGGTCCAAGTGAGTCAGACCAAGGTGAATTCCATTCCCTCCTCTGTCTGGTCTGGAGGGTTGCAAAGAATATGTTTTGGGTTTGGGAGGTTGTTTTCCAGTTAACAATTTTATCACGCTGAGCTTGCTGAAACTACAACCCTCTTTATTTTCAATAGCCTCTGTTGGTCCAGTTTCGTGAGAGACAAGGATAAAATAAGCTAAGTTAGCAGTCTCGAATTCTCAAGCTTTGGAAGGAGTGAGAATCTCAAGTTTGGTACATGTCCAGTAGAAAATGCATATAAACATCTGTTTAAGTACAATTCAAAAGAAATAGATATTTGAGAACAAGTCTATAATTACTTTTTTCTCAGCTAGACTGGGACACACCTGTCAAATCAAAATTACTAATTTGTTCTTAGGCAGGGAAAAAGAAATTTCAATTTCTTTTGGTTTTAGAGGAAGTTGAACTCACATCTGAGGGATTTTTCTAAAACAAAGGAGAACGAACTTTTTTTGCGTAGAAGTTGAGATACTTGTACAGTTTTGTGGGAGAAATAACTTTCAGTAATCAGGTATTCTTGAACAGGAAATAAAGTCAGTGTACTCAGCTTTCAACGAAAGATAGCAACATAAGACAGCACCATGTATTCTTTCTGTTATATTAAGTTCCAAAGAACGGAAGCTTTTGAAAATCAGTATTTATATTGATAAAGGCACTTTTTGCCTTAATTTTCTCTGGCCATACTGAATAATTCATCAGTTGCTACTTACTGATACCTGATTTTATTGCATGTTGAATTGTTTGTTTTAATTCGTTGGAATTTTCCTGATGGGCCAATCTCTCTTGCAAGCACTTCACTTTAAAAAACCTTTCTTTCTCTTCTGGACAAACAGTCCTTTTAGTCATTCTGTTTTGACACCACAATCAAATAATTTAAAGAAGAAAGTTTAATGCTTACCCAAAAGGATAGTAAATTGGTTTGGCACTGCAGAGAAGACAAACCCAAAATTTTACAGATGTTAAGAGCAGAACCTACAGACCATTCCGTCTCAATGTACCTTGTTGGGAAAGATCAGAGGAGACATATTCAAAAATATTTGGAGGGTTTGCTTGAAGAAAACTCTATGTTTTGTTTCCCTTCTGCCCAGAGATGTGTGGAAATCCTCAAACATGGAATTCTGTCTAACCATAAAAACAAGGCATATTTTAAGGCTGAGGTTGTTTTGTTTTGTGTTTCAGGAAAGCGTTGTCTGAGAAAAACTGTTGTGCCTTCATTTTCTGGAGATGCTTTTGACATGGAATAATATTGTACAATCTGTGTAATGAAAGAACTGTACCAATTCTGAGAAAACGCACTTCATTTTGTTGCAGTTTTATCCTGCAAAATAATTTCACATATATTTTCATAGCTCAAGTGAATTTAGTTTATGACACTCCCTGTCCCTTAAATGTTTCATCTTGCTGTGCATGGCTTTCTTTGTGTAGTGTATGGCAGTGAAAGTGAAGGCAAATAAAAGTGCTTCAGTAGTAAAGACAGGGATTTGTAGTACATGTAATAACTGTCTTTCCAATCCCCTTTTGTAAGGGTACAGAAACATGACCCCAGACTGTGGTCTTTGATTTTTCTAGAGAGCAGATAGTGCTCTAAAAGCTGCACCTAAACTGTAATCCAGAAGCGTTACTCATGTTTGTGCACTCTGTGTAGCTTGGGTTTATCTTTCCTCCTTGTCAATTTACCTCTGGGGTACACACAATCCTGTTTTTCCCCCCACTGTGTTTTCAGGGCAGGGAGACAGAGAGGATAGGGGTGTATTTTGGCTGAATTGAGATAATTTAGGGACCTAGACGTTCAGTCAGGCTTATGCCTTGTGTTTTTGAAATATTGAGAGAGGCTGGTGTTTCTGTAGTCAGGTTTTGAGTTTTACCTTAAAGAGAAAAAAAAGTGCATGTAATCTTGGTACACCTGACACCAGATTAGATTTACTGCTGCAGCCCTCCTCCTTTGTCCTTACAATATCCATGAAATTACTCCAGTATAAAGATTGACTGTCCTGGTGTGCACCCTCCTGGAACCCTGACCATACAGGGAGTGTCACTGTTCTCAATGTGCTCAATTCAGTGGCTCTTAGGAAAGGCACCTTGTCTTCTACTCATGATTCCTTCCACTTAGGCCAATGTTCTTGTTCTCTCAGTGTGGTTTCCTGCTGTGGTGCATGGCTCCAAGCCCTTCCAATGGGGCAGAGTTTCTCTACCACAAGATTATCCGTCCTTTCTTCCTGAAGCACGAGGCTCAGCTGGACAGTGTTGTGCAGGACTTGAAAGACAAGGCTGCAGAGACAGCAGACACCATCACTAAAGAGGGTGAGCAAAAGGTCCTTCACTGGTCACAGCAAGTAGGGGGAATTTCAATGGGGAGCTCTTATTATTGCACTTAATATTAATCATTTGAAGAAAACAAAAACAAATTGCAAGATGGTGATGTAAATTATAATGGAGAAGTTAAATTTGGGAAATGGGAGTTACAGTGGATCTTGATTTCTAGAATTGCAGTTAGGCTAGAATGAATGGAAGAAATTGAATTATCTGTGTCTTCCCACCATACACACCACTAAAAACATTCTCTCTAGAGGCAGGTCCAGACACACCTTTCATAAATACAGTTACTGTTCTAGTGTATCCTCATATCTCCTAAAATACTCCCTCAAATACCTGGTACTATAGAGTGGTTCCCAATTGTGCAGTAAACAATTAACAGCAATACATAGCAATATGGGAAGTGCAGTTTCCCCATCTCTACATTTTTGCATTTTTCCTTCCTGTAGAGGTCAAAGGATTCCTAACTCTTAAAGGAATTACTTGCTTAAGTTTCTTATTTCCTTGCATTCTCTAGTGAACCCTTGCATTCTAAAATATCTGGTGATGGTTTTATGAATAAGAGAAGGAAGCCTATTAAGTAGCTAAAATAAAGGGGTTTTTAAGTTTCACTTGAAAGGAATTTTATCTATATGCTATTTCAAAGCATCTTAATTCTCTTTTCCACCAAACAATGAATGCAGTCTCATTTCATCTTACCAAGTTAAGCAGTTTTTTCTGTCTGCTTAAAAGATCTGACTTGCTCAACTATTCTTGGAAATTTTGTTGCGTGAGTCTTCCTGAGTCCTTATTGTTACGCAGCATGTATCTTAAGCAATGTCCTTGCATGTTGCTCGTGGGATTTTCCTGCCCTTATTCATCACTTATTCTTTCTTCTTCCTATTTTTATATATAAAGACTTCCACCAAAAAACATCCCAACAAACCAAACAACAACAACAAGACAAACGAAACAAAACAATAACCCACACAACAAAACAAACACCAAAAAACCCTGGCTTTTTTTTTTTGAGAAACCATGCACACACATATGTATGTACACACAAATATTAGCGTTATTTTAAGCCTGTTTAATCATTATGGTATATTTCTTGCTGCAAACCTGTATGTCCTTAAGCGTATGAGCAGCCCTGTTTTAACAATACCATAGCTACATATATATCAGTCTTTATTGCACTGCTCCTTGCTTATGTTTTATTTTTTAAAATGTTTTTATGATCAGTTTTATCACTCCATCTACGTGTATACAAAAGCTATGATCTTCTTCTGTGTTCTTTCTCTTGTGAGTAAAAGGAAATCTTTTTTCATGCAGCTTGAGAACATTTGATAACCTCTTTTGTCTGTAGGCCTATGACTAAACCTGATCTTATTTTCCTGCAGCCAAGAAAGCAACAGTGAACTTGCTGGGTGAAGAAAAGAAGAGCACTTAAACGGGATAAGCTTCCCTACCGCCTCCTTTGTGCAGCTTGATGTTACTGGGGACTGTGGTATAAGTTCAATATTGCCTTTGAAACATTTTGATATATTAAAGGAACATGCTGTAAGTTTACTTACTACTTTGCTGTGACTGATAGAGAGTATGCATTTTTATTTAAAAGCAATGCAGTGGGCAGCATCTGAAGCTTAATGAAAATATTTTATTCATCTTCATGCAGAAGTCTTTTAGTAATCTCTTTCTGCAGTAACAAATAAAAAGTATATATCCCTCAGGCTCTGCAATTTAGTTGTCTCTTTGTCTGTGAAATTACTCTTAGCACTTTGATTGTGGTGCATCTGGTAGCACAAAGCTATTTCATAGGGAAAATTATGATTGAATCTTCTTGAATACACAGGGAATTACTGTGAGAGATGGCTTAATGGATGTATTCCCCACTACTAAAGCTGTAAATTGTGAAATTACGTGTTCTAGGCACCTGATTATAGAGATTATTCACTTTTGCATGTTTTGTTGTAACACAGTATGTGGTGCAGTGCGTGTATTCTTAAATGGATAGACACTAAATATAGGGAAGAATAATTTCCTTGGAGTGATCAAGCTTATATTGGCCTGAAGTGATTTGCTAGAAATGGATGCATTAAATCGCACAAGATTAACACAACATGAATGAAGTACAACTTCTTCCCTATTCTTGCTAAAATAAGTTGTTACCCGAAATTGTTAATAGAGTGCTTTTTAGGATCATACTCTAAAGCACAAGCCATCTTTAGCTAAGGAGTGGAACCATTACAAACACTTTTTCCTGAATTCCTTTTAAAATATCGACTGCCTTGGATGTCAGTCCTCAGAACCACATCATTAAAGGGGCAGACTACAACTCTCAAGAGCTTTTTCTGCTCATAAAGATCTGGAATCTCTTCTGACTATACTATAACCAACTTTGTATGAGCACTTAAACTTCCTGAGTGGAAATGCTCTTCTTGTTACTTGATATATGCCTGACCAATCAGTAAGAGTGCAACCGAAGTTGCTAAGAGAATAAAGAGATTTTTTTATAATCAATGTAAAAAAATATTTTTTTTCTTAGATTTGCATATGTACTCTTTGACACTGCAGTATTTTCAACAAAAACAATTACGTGAATTAATTAGGCATGAATTGATGAAATTTCCCTGTTTTCATCTCCATGCTGACATTTCTTTAAAGCCTAGAGTAATGGTATGGCAGTTCTGAGCTCTTAGAACATGCAGAAAGGAAGCTTAAGCTTTTGATTGGATAAAAAATTATTTCCATTCTACAGTCTTGAATTCCAAAAACTTAATCTTACAATAAAGCTTTGAGGACTTCTGGATTTCTGCAACAAATTGTTGAATAAACATTCATTGCAAATTTTCAGATGCAAGAACTGCAAAAGAATGAAGCACACATTGCAACTCAGCAGGTCACTTTTAACCTGGAGAGGTATGTTTTATAAGAGAGGATGTAAAAGTGTCATAAGAGAAAGCATTTTAAGATTTGAGTTGGAAAACATAGCTCTTGTGGCTGGCAGCTTGGATACCTCATGTTCTGTAGGACAGCATTCAGTTTGTCATTTGAAGAAAAAATGCAAAATTTCACAGCTGATTGTTCTTTGACAACTTTGTTAAGAGGGGATATGCTGAAGAGGATATGTATCACTGGTTTAATTTCTTGTCTTAACTTCTTATGTCATAAACCCACGGGACTTTCTTGTAAGCCTTACTAAACCTTAGTCTTGTGTTTTAAACTCTATCAGCTGTATGTAAAGCACTCATGTGGCCATTGTAATTTAGTTTCACTTCTTGAGATTAGAAGTAACTAGATAAAAATAAATGAGGATTCTTAATAGACTATTTGATTTCAATGCAAAGCACTATATAACTTACTTATCAAAAAGCTTATGGTAAATTTTAGACTTTACAAGCTTAATGACGTCTATAGTAGAGACAGGATTTACTTTTCACTTCTTATACTACTCAACAGTTCTTCCACTGTTATTAATGGGGATAAAACATTTTAGATAGATATTACGTAAGTGTTAAAATTGAGACCCTTGCATCTCTCTCAGAACTTGAAAGGCTTTAAATCAACTGCTTGTCTTTACCTTGATATTACCAGCACATAAAATCAGTGCTGTTTTGTCAGATTTCTACTTGAATTAGAACTACAGTCTGTTGTTAGCAGAAGATGCCCTTGGTTTTTTGCCTTGATGCAACTAGAAATGACTGAATTTCTGCAGCAAGTTATCCTTTCCTGCAAGTAAAGGGCTGGCCCCGCAGATGAGTGCTTTTCTTTGTGTCTTCACAACATTTATGTGCAAATGTTGGTACACACATCTGCTCCATGTCTTTGCTGAAGTTGTAATGTGCTAAATAAAAATGGACACAAATAAAGAGATTCCTATGGGACTGGTATGATGCCTCAGTATTTCTTTAGAACCTTATACCTCAAACCTGGCTACTTTAGGAAGGCAGAAGGTCTTTACAGGGTATTCACTTTTTCCATACCCAAAGTTCATTACTGTGGAACCAGTATAAACCTCTTAAACTCCAAAGGAAGTGTTCTGCTTCATGCCAATCTTAGGGTGCAGCCAAGCAGATTTAGAGCATCAGGAATTTCCCCTTAAAGAAAAGTTTAGAATTCAGAATTCTTCCCAACAGGGAGCACCATGAGCATCTTTCTAGGCTTTGCAGCCTGGCTTACCTGAGGATTCATCAAGGTTTAGGATTCTCTAGAAACATAGAGAGAAAAGACTGTAAACTACAGGGGTTTTGAAGTTTTTCCTCTCCCACGGGTTTCCTGGTGTTCCATAAATTACCTGAAACAACGCTGAATAGTTATTGGCAGTGATATTGCACTTAGTTAAGACTTCTGTTGCCACTGCTTATAGGACATTTCATCTGCTTTATCTGAGTACTTTCCAAACTCAGCAAAAAAGGAAAAATTTCAGGAAAACATAGCCGCCCCCACAATGATAGCATCACCACTAGTGATAAGATAATGAAAACTCTTCAAACCAGAGCAAGCCAATTAACAAAGCATAGACTTTCTTGTAAGGAGTGGAAGGTGTGACTAGTACTTGTCAGGTCAAACCCTCACTACTTTTAATTTGACAAATAAAAGGAAGTTTCTTGAGTTTGCATTCTAGTCTTGCCAACTCTTTCTAAATAATCTGAGAATCAACTGAAATTTTTATGACTAATTATTTAGTCTCCTTCCACCCCCATTTCTTATTCCACAAACAGTAGTTTCCTTATGCAAAGAAGGAAGAATGGAGTTTTAAAAAACAAAACCACAAATCCTTGTAGGTCATGAGAGACTCATTTTCTGTAAAGGGCACCTGAAAAATACGATGAACATCTTGTCTTCTAGAGAATTTCTACCTCCAATGTGATGGAATGAAATAGTACTTGAGAAATGACAACCCGGGGCTACTGAGAAAGTTCTCAGTTGTGCAATCACGTTACAGCTTTTTGAAAATTTTATTTCCTACTGGTACAGAAATCATTAAGAGAATCTGTAGCAAAAAATCTTCAGATGACCACATGAACTCATGAACTAAAGTAAAAATAATTGAAGACAACCTTTGAATTTAGCATACTTTGGAATGCTACGTAGTTGACACCTTTGCTGAGGCTATGGAATCCCACATGTATTTTTTATTACTGTGTCTTTGCAGGAGAAGTTTACTTAAAGACTTCTTAGACATGTCTAAGTTCTGCTACTTGAGAAGCAAACAGACAAAACCCAAAAAAGTACACCCCAAAGAACCCCCAAACCTTCACGGATGAAAAGAGGCACACATGCTGTTTCATAGGAAATAGCACTACAGTTCAGGCTACTCAGTTCCTACCTGGAGTGTTCCCTTCTCTTTGTCAGATCCCCAACTCCCAAGACATACCTGTTTCTTCCTATCTCCCTTACACAGTCACTATGGCAAGGGGCACTTAATTATTTATTACTATTAATTATTATACAATAAAAAAGCTAATTATTTAATAATAACAATTAATGATCTTTTTATTTAGGGGAAAATAACCCCACAAAGGCCAGTTCTTCTTGTAACAGGAAGAAGCTATGTAACTGGTGACCAGTGACAGAACATGAGGGAATCATTCAAAGCTGTGCCAGGGGAAGTACAGACTTGATGCTGGGAAGCATTTCTTTACCAGGAGGGTGCTCAGACCTCTCTAGGCTTCCTAGAGAGAGTGGTCAATGCCCCAAGCCTGTCAGTGTTGAGCCATTGGGACAATACCCTAAATAGTGTGCTTTAACTGTTGATCAGCCCTGAAGTAGTCAGGCAGATGGTTTGGATGATCATTTTTAGATCCCTTCCAACTGATATAGTATGTTCCATTCCATTCCATTCCATTCCATTCTATTCCATTCCATTCCATTCCATTCCATTCCATTCCATTCCCATTCCATTCCATTCCACTGCATTTGTAGCTCCAGAGAACGAATCAAGGAAGCCACCATCTCTCATGCTCCTGAGTAGAGCACATACAAATATCCCACAGGTATATGTGCCCCAAAAGTTCTGGCTAAAAGTTTCTCTTAAAACACTCGCAAGGGACAGGATGTACACACAGACCAGTTTTTTAAAGACCGGCTGTTTTTTGTAGAGCTGGTCTTGGGTTACTTCACGGCTGAAGGCTGACAACTACATGTAGTCACACATTATTGTCACTTTCCAAGTTAAAACACATTTCAAAATGGCCTTTGAAAGTTCCTTCTCTTTACATCAAGAATTGAGTAATTATGGTTGTGCTTCTGCTATGGCAGCTACACGCTATTCATCTGAAAGAATAAACCACCTACCTCACAACAGTGCTGAATTCTCATTTTTAGTCATTCTGTTATTGATTGCTTGTTATCATCACACATCTGTGATGCTCAATGTCAATGTTACCATCCATTCCTTACGCAGAAATTGTTGTAAGGATAGTTATAAGGATTTTGAGCTCATATGTCCATCTCTAACATTCAATTTTTGCTCAGGTGCCTAGAAAACTGTATAGGGAAATAACAGACGTACTTTTAGAGAGCTAGGCCGGGACAGTAGTTCATTATCCATATTCCTCCTGTCCTGGATACTGAGTAAATTCCCACTCATGGATGCATACCTTCCTTTCTTACTGTTGCCACCTGCAGGAAATCTCAGGCCAGAGTGTCTTTTTAGCAATGATGCTGTGTAAGTAAAACCTCCCAGAAAACTGTAAAAACAAGGCAGATGGAATAAAAGGACATTAATTATCACCCAGTTTACCCTTCAAAAATAAAATAATAATTAAAAAATTATTCACAGCATTCAGACTAAAAGTTGCAATACTTCTGTATTTTTACAGAAGATTTGTCCTCAGTCCCACAAAGGTCCATAAGATTTTGCCTGTTCCCGTAAATGAGGCATAAAACTGAGGAAGAACTGAGGTGGTTTTAATCCTCCAAGGAACGCGGTTTATTAAAACACAGAAATTAAAATCTATTTTATAAACTTAACTCTGTCAGAAAAAGGGTAATTGTGTTTAACTTTGTGCTGCCTCATTTAGGAACAAATATTGCTCATATAATATCCTTAGTCTAAAGCCAGAAATCATAAAAAGCAAAACAGCCCCATTTAAAGATGGGATGATGAGCAGATAGGAGCTAGGGAACTCAGTCTTCAACTTCCTAATGGTGGTGGTCATCTGACTTCTTAGTAGGGCTTTAAAAAAATAAAGTCAGCTTTACTCAAAATACCCACAAAGCTTTCTTTGTTAGTTTGACTAATTTACATTTTACTATTTGAACTCAATACTACTCTTTTCAGAGTCTCTCCTTGCAAGATCCCTAGACTTTAAAATACCTTTAGTATTTTGGGTTCTTAGATGGGGAAGGTTTGATAAGTAATGCCACTAAGATTCTTTCTCACGTGCAAAGATAGGTCAGACCACTTCTGAAGGTATTTAATTTCAGACCACAGTAAATTATATCCCATGAGACTTAAACTCCACATTTTTCAGCTGTCTGTAGTCTAAAGCTCTGATTTTAAAAAGTTAAGCATAATGTGATCATAACTTGGCTGGAGTCATCCTCCTTTAGTTTACATCATGAATTACCTTATACCAATCAATTTTCACAGAGCTCTCACTTTATTTATCAAGAAAAATTACTCATCACTCAGCAAAATCCAGGAATAATTTGAGCCAAATAATCTGTGGGCAATTATGATCTTTTATATCACAAGTGTATCTTCCACTCCTGGTATTTTTCCCCATGTTGCAACTAACTGTAGCACTTCCCTAACTCTATAATAGAGTGGATGTGCCTTAATAACCTCTAACCATGTCCAGTTTTTTCCCTCTACAAAAACCCCTTGTCCTATAGCACGTTTCCACATTTCATACTCCATGGCATTTCATCAGCTCACAGGGATACCATTTAATTAACTTCTCAAAATTTAGGCCAGACACTCTAAAGATGGCTCCAATAAATTCTTACATCAGCAGAAAAAAAAAATCCTAAAGACATTTGTACATGACAGCAGTCAATTACAGCCTTAGAACACATTACTTCCTCTTCTAAATATTTCTGTTTTAGAGAATCTGCATACTGCTCACCCAGAAAGGCAAGAATTCTCCCTAATAGTGAGAAGAGAGCAGGGATGTGTGTGTACACGCAGACAATCCTGTCCTGCAGAATCTAACATCACTCTGGAATGAATCATGGGGTGACATGGGCAAGCTCCTGTCCTGGCTAAACTGATGCTGTGTTTGAGGGGTGGATTTGAGCTTGGACACTATCATGGAGGCTACCCATGGATGTGAAACAGGCAGTGGGATTAAGCCAAGCAGTTTAAGCCCCTCTGGTATGGAGGATGATGGCCAAAATCTCAAATATGGGGGGGGACAGGCAGTTTGAGAGGGTCAGTCCCCCAAATCTACCAAGGCAAGAGCCATGTGCTCACAGTGGGGGGATCAACCGTTGGATGGCTGGAAACACCCTTTGTAACCACACCACTGTCCTGGGTCTTGAAAAGCAGGCCTTATGGGGGCACAGTACACCGGACAATGGGATTAATTTCCTAAGCAACCTCACAGACCCT
>VYXF01000338.1:122867-175487 GCA_013397295.1 Polioptila caerulea
GTATTTTTTTATTTTTTTTTTGTGGGTGGTTTTTTTTTTTTTTTTTTTTTTTTTTTTTTCTGCTCCACCAACACACCAACACATCCAGCTGGCAACCAAATATTGAAGAAGGGATGCTAAGATCCAGTGCAACATAGTGGTTTCCCCTGAGGAGAACTGCAAATACCGTTCATGAAAAGAGTTAAAGAGTTATGGAAGAGTTAAAGAGTTATGGAGAAGCTTCAGGAATAATCAGGGTGGCACAGATTAAAAAGTTACTGTCTTTTCAGGCTTTTGAATGACGAGCGGTTTTGTCCTCTGTGCTCTCATTCTGTCAGAATGAATGCACTGCACAAAACACTGCAGAAAACACGAACAGCACAACCGTGTGGCATCAGGAGGAGCAAGCAGCTTTTAAAAGTGTGACTGCAGCTGTCTGGGACCAGCTCAGCGACTTGGCAGCTCCTCACAAACATGACTCAACAAGCTCCTCAGCTGAAAAACAAGGTTATGTAAATAAGGTGTGCCAGTTATGAAGGAAGTTTTTGATGCAATATTTATCCAGTGCTAAAGACAGGTTTTTTGAGGGTTATCTCCAGATTACCATCAAATTGACTGATACAGAGGCAAGTGTAACTTTCTAAGAGATAATCCATTACAAATAATTTCTTAGATATTTTGTTGTTTAGCAACAAAATTTTTGTTGTTTAGCTATTGTCTTGTTAGCAGTAGCTTGATAATGGATTTCCTGTGTTTTCTTTCTTTCTTTCTTTCTTTCTTTCTTTCTTTCTTTCTTTCTTTCTTTCTTTCTTTCTTTCTTTCTTTCTTTCTTTCATCTCCATTACTTGCATTGTCTTTCTATTGAGTGACTTTTTATTGAGATCCCTACCACGTAAAAAGTGTCAAGAGCTGCCATTACCTTGGGAGTTGTCCAGCTGTCCAGATTGTCACTGCCTAAATCTAAGCATCAGCCAACATGGTCAGAAGCTTCTTCTACCAACTGCTGCCAGCTGCTTTTAGCAAGACAGATGTGGGTTGTCGGGGAGGAGAGGGGTGTTAGTGCACAGTGTGGGCACAGGGTGAACTGTGGACAGACCAAGATGCAATATATTCATTGTCTTGTGCAGGCATGGGGTGTGCAGAGCACGTTCATGATCTGACCATTGCATGAAACCTGGTCATCCTAGACCTTGTTACAAACCATGCTTACTGTGATTTGATTTGAACAATATGCATTGCCCTTTTCTTCTGGGACACAGAGGTATGAACCCATTGAAGGGGTATAAACATAAATCTCCCTCTGCAGGACAGTGCTCTAGCAGAGTTTGAATAGAAGAACAAGGAAATCTAATCTTTTAGGAAGTAATGCTAAGAAATATTTATTTAGCATTGCCACAGCTTCATTTTTTTTTTAAATTAAAAAACAGGCTTAACCTTAACTGAAAAAAATACTAAAATTTACTTCATACTATTCCCTTAGATTTCTGTAGTGATTTCAGTTTCTCAGTTAGGTTGTAAAGAAATTTATGGTGCCTCATCTTGAGAAACAGTGCTCTAAGAGTTTGTGAATACTATCATTGCATATTAAGATTGCCCTCAGCCAGTCCACCTAATTCAGGCCACTGAGAAAGGTTGTGTTCATTTTAATGTTGTTTTATTTGACAGCTGCATGTTATTTTTTTCTTCAAATTCACATAGCTTTTAAATATCAACATATTAATGGCTTATCTTGTAAAACAATATTTAAATTTAGTGTTGCAAAAGATAGCCTGTATCAGCATTTTTGAAATACAAAAGTTACAAGGACAAAAACTCTTTTCCACATCTTTTCCAGGTGGAAAAATAAATAAAAAATTGTCAGAAATGAACTTTGTGGAATTACAGATTAGATCACATGGCAAACATAACTGACCACACAGGGGAAGCATGGGGGGTTTTTTTCTGCAATTTTATTTAATTTTATTACTTACCAATCTCCTTTATAGGTGCTAGAATTCACAGTATCTTGAAACCACGATGCCTAAAATGAAGCAGTGAGTACAGGCATGACAGTTTAATCCCCATTGTCACTGTAGAATTACTTCATTGAGTATATGGCATCCAATCACTGCATTTGTTCTAGTGCCATAAGAGATACATTTCAGAGCTGAATTCTGCATATTTCCAGCCTGAGGAATTCAGAGACAGAAGTAGGTCACATAGCATTACAGCTCAGGCATGCTGTAGCTGCTTGCATTTCCCAAGTATCTGCTGGCCCTGGACTCAGAAATGGAATGAAGCAGTCAACACCTGACAGCTTTTAAACAACTTAAAGCAATAAGAAGAGAAGGTACAATAGCTGGTGAGGATGGGACTTATACACATCTGCAGCAAAATATGAAGACTGCAGATAATGCCTTTGGAGAGTAGTAGCAGGGATACTGGTCTTGGAAAGCTGTGTATAACGTGCTGAGGTTATTCCATCTACGGCTGCTGCAGTGGAAGGGAAAGGGCAGAGAATGAGAATTCCACTACAAAATCCTAAAGCAGAGAATTCTGTAGGCTGTCACCAGCAAGTCAGGTGTCCTGACTGAGAGTCTGTTTTTACTGTTAATGGTGTTTGGGGAAGAAAAATAACAAAAAACATCCCAAACAAAAACCAAACAAAATTTCCCTCAAACCTCAAAGAAAACCTGTTCCCAAACAGAATAACACAGCAACAAGAGCCCTGTACAAATATGAAAGAGCAATTCAAAGCGATTGTGATAGATTGCTGCAATTTACCTGGGGTAAATGCAATGCCCTAACTGTGAGCCCAAGAAAATGGAGAAAATGGAGATGATTTGAGGTGACACAGTTTCTATGTGACACAGTGTTTTACTGGAAGTGTCACATACACCTGCTTATTCAGACCTTGCATCCATGTTCAGTGTCTTCTCACTTGAGGCTACACTCCATAGTCCATACATGCTAAAAATGTCCATATAATAATAGGATACTGAAGTTATTCAGGAGAGGGCAGATTTTTAGCTGGATTGGTGGAACAGTTCTGTAATGGACTACAGATAAAATATGGAACAGGGATGTAGAGGGAAATCTGATTTGTTCAATGGTCACTGAAGGGAAGGAGGCAGCATGGGAAGATTTTCTTCACAATTTTTGTAAATGAGAATTCCAGAAGGATATTTTTAAGTAAAATATAAGGGCTGGGAAAAAAACCACAAAACTTTCATTGTGAAAAATGCTTCATGAATTATGACTCAAGTTGGAAGTAGCAGGCAGGTCCATTCAACAGTCAATTTTCAACAGCATAGAGAGAAAACGATGCTTTCATTTAGTTTCAATTTGCTGGTATTTACTTACCATGAAACTTCAACATGCAGAATTAACCACACTAATTGCCGCTTTACAAGACGGTGTGTGCCGTTTTCCGAAAGCAAGTGGTGTCCCCACCCATGGCAGAGTTTCAACCCAGAACTGGGTTATTTCTAAGGTCCCTTTCCTACTTGACTCATTTTGTGATTTAAAATCCATAAACCTTTTGGTTTAAACGATCCAGAATCCTGTCTGCTACATAAGTGTTTTCAGAAGAGGCACTATCTCATGCCCATACAGAGAACACCAACACAGCATTCTTTATGAATCAGCAGAAGCACCACTTCTGTTCATCTCAACAGCAGAGGACCATAAACAATGTCAATAGCTTACTTAAGAAGCATGGGATGTTCTAAAGCCACTTGAGGCTTAAATGTTTCAATCTGTGTAAGGGCTGTGCTACTCTTGGTGAGCAGCTGATGAGCGGCCTGGAAACAACCACCCTGACTTGTACAGTATTTGGAGCTAAAAGCCTTTAGGAATATGTCACCTAGACAAAAGCCTTGACTTGCATGAGTTAATGTAGGAAGTACAGCAAACAATATATACAGGGTTTCACTGAGATCCTGAGAATGCTGGGCACCACATTGCGAAGATTCTATCCAAATTCCTCTTAGCTGGCCACGATGGAACTGGCTAAGTGGAAAACCATGGATTTCTACCCATCTCTCATTCCGTCTGACTGCAAAGACTGAAATACAGAGCTCAGTTTTACACCCATTCTTTGTCCATTTTAGCCTTGCAAAGCAGCTGACAGATGTGTAAATTCACAGCTGTGTACTACAGCCAGCTTCCAAGATCACTCAGATATCTGTGTGTGACACAGTAATACAGTATTTGCACTGAATTAATAGCTTTCACCTCAGCTAGATTTTCACTTCTAACAAGTCCAAATGATTTATGTTCTGGTTTTGGCTGGGAGAGTTGATTTTCTTTCTAGTAAATAGTTTAGTCCTGTGTTTTGAATTTAGTATGAGGATGTTGAAAATGCATGGATTTTTTTTTTGCTGAAGTAAGCTTTTCATGCCCTGTGAGAAAGGGGCACAAGATGAGGAAGGACACATAAACTGGCCAAAGGGATATTTCCAGACCTAACGGCATCATCATGCTGAGGATACACCTGTGGAGAAAGTGGGCTGGAGGCTCATGCTCAGGGATTGCCTAGGAATCAGTCAGCAAGTGTTGAGCAACTGTATTGTGAGTTTCACAAGTGCCACTTGTTTTGTATATTCTCTATTATTATTATTATTATGATTATCATAATTTTCTTCTTTTTCTGTTTATTCAACTGTCTTTATCTGAATCTATGTGTTTTCTCATCTTTACTCTTCTGATTGTCTCCACCATCCCACTGGAGGGGAGCAAGTGGCTGGGTAGCGCTTGGTTGCCAACTGTGGTTAAACAATGCCACTTCAAACACTTAAAAGTGTCAAATAATCCATGACAGCTGTTCAGCTGCTCAGTGTAGTAGAAAAAAAAAGGATGCCAACTCCTTTTCATCACCCAATGAAATAACAAAACACTACTACAAAAAAAAAAATAAAAAGGAGTTTTCTCCTAACTCATATTATGGCTTAATTTTTACATCTAGTTTTGTGTTCTTCCACAGTTACTTTCAATGTGAATGTGTGCCATCCCAGACCTTAGCAGGTCAGGTAAGATGCACAAGCCCTTCCTGGCTATGAAAGTGTTTTTTGTACAGAGGATCATTAAGAGAAAAAAGGGCAGAATTAGGCTTAGCCTACCTTCATTTGTATTTAATATAATCATCACTCAAAGTCTCCTTGTTTTCATGATCCTTACTCACTTTAAATTGCAGGTGATAGTTATAATGCTTTTAAAAATTATTATTTTTAATAAAACATTTAAATTTCTAGCTAGACAATTTCATTTTCTGCATATAAACCAAGACTTAAGTGCATTTTTTTCTAGAACAACTTGAAAATCAGATGCCAGCTAATTAGTCCTCAAATTAGAACTCAATATAAAAAAGTGGTATAACTATTAGAAAACAAGGGATCTTAGTAATCAGCAACGCCCTTTTTTTAGTTTAAATGCTTTTCTCAAAGTCTAAAGTGAATAGGGGAGTGTAAAATACGTATGTAAATATAAATATATATGTGTATCTGTGTCAGGAATTAATCAGCTAAGGTCCCTTAATAGTCTAATTGGGGACTAAAGAATTCATTCATTACAGGAAAGAAAGTCTTTGTAATGAATAGTCTGAAATAAACCATGTGAAACTTTCTTAAGTAATAGAGGGATTATGGATTTACATTTTGGCAGAACTAGACTTTGTTTTGTGCAGTCCCTTGTATCTAAGATAAACGGAAGAGAACAGAGAACTCTGCTGGTGAACCAGGTTTTCAAGATTCTTTTTTCCACTTCTTTATCTAAAATGCGAGTATCACTACAATGAAAATGCATGGTTGTTTAGAGCATTTGTTCTGATATACTGAATTACTGAAGTGTCTTACAACAAATTCCTTTTAAAATGAAATCTATTTCTAATACAGTGGACAGACACCTAACTTTCAGTAGTAGCCAAGAAAACAATTCCACTCTGACAAGGTGCAATCAGGAGGAAATTTTATGTAACACTGCAAGTAATAAATAAATTATGCACAGCAAGACTAAATTCAGAATACGTATACTGTGAAACAAAATACATTAGAATAATTGAAGAAATAATTAATTACAGAGTTAGGATATAAACAGTAATGCATCTCAGGCAGAAGCAAACAACAAAATTGAAGGAAAGACAATTGTGGGCCAAGTTTGTTCAAGAGAGACAACATTTACAGGTGGGTAAATTCATCTGATCTCACAGGATGACAGTTTACCTGCAGAGAACCAGCACAAGCTTTATTCATGTTAGATCCCACCAGAAAGGATGGCATTAGATATACTGTTAGTGTGTGTGGCTTGAGCTCTGGACAGAAGTGCATTTTACTGAGTGAACCAGCTTGCTCCACATCTTCCTGGTATCCTAGTTGCAATTCTGCAGCCGCTCAAGCAAAGGATGTTTTCACAACAGCAAAATTAAAATAATTTCTTTAAATCTCAAAGTGGTAGGGATTCACTAATATATAAGCCTGTAACTGTGTGGAATTTCCTAAGGAAGGTGATTTGCAAAAGTATGCTAGGGAGGCGTTTCCCAATCTTACAGTAGGTAAACAGCACATCTGGTAAACTGAAACTTGACAGCAGAAAATTCATCTTGGCATCACAAGTTAATTGACACCTGCATTAATTATGTTGTGAACTCTTAAAGCTCTTCTGCACCACACCAAATTCCCTTGCACTTCCAATATGTAACAACACATAAGCAGTTAACTTACCATTCTGACTAAAAACTCAACCTTAGCTACGTAACATTCTCTATAAACACATTAACAGATACAAACTGTTATTCTGCATATAGGAAACTATGATGCAGGAATCTTATTTCTACATGTGATCTGAAATGAAACTATAAGCGGGCATCTCTTCTGGTTAAATGTCAAAGTGCAAAGGAGATGGCTGTGGAACCAGAGAGTGAATACACTTGGGTAATTTGGTATCAAGAAGGTCCTCAGAGTTTTAAACATGTGGAGAAAGTCATGCTTTACATTAACTGACACTTCTGATTCACAGCTTCATCCAAATCACACATCTCATCAAGAACAAAGCTGTCGCCCAGGTGGATCCAACTTTGCAAGGCATTAGAGTAGATGTAGGAAGTTATGTTTAGGTGGAAGTCTCCACGTGATTTTTAATGATCTCTTATGGCTGTTAATGCTATTTCATGAAAGCTAGATGGGAAAAGACATTTGGGAGGCATCTAGTAACTGTAGAAGAGTTTGCAAGAAGAGTCCACCTAAACATTTTCCAGATCATCCCTACAATACTGACCTCATTAAGAAAGGGAGATGTTACCTCCCTCTTCAAGCCTCTTCTAAGAAAGAAATAGTTGCAATAAGTCTTTTTATTGGAAGGATTTACTGCATTGAATTAAATATTGCAAATCTAAAAACTGTCTCCCAGAAGTTTATATATGGTAGTCTTTTTTTGGGGGGGAGGTATTTTTGATAAAGAAATATATATTTTCCACATACATATACTGATGTATTACTTCTGAAGTTAAGTTGTCAGAATTTCCAGGATTAAGGACTTACCTGAACATAAGGTATTTAAATGCAAAGCACTAGAGGCCACTATGCAAACATTCAGTTTAAAAAAAATATAAAAATCCAAATTTAATTTGCTTTTGCTGTGTCAAAAGGGGTGAAGGTCTGAAACTTGGCATACAGGCTTAAAATTGCTGGTAATGGCTCGATCCAATGACCTCCTATAAAAGAAACTATCCCAACCTCTTTCAACCAGCCCTAGCTGTTTTATTTTCCTTTTTGCTGGCTCAGGTGGCACTTGTCCAACTATGCACTGAGCAAATTCAGAGCATCTGTGCAGTAGTAATCCTTACTACCCCTATCAGGAGAGCGGGTAAGAGGTGAGCAAGTCCACTGAAAGGTCACATTAAGAGCCAGGATACATAGCCAAGGAGCATGGAACGGAGAAGAAAACTTCTTTGAACAGCACATGCCATTTCTTCAGTTCTAGAAATAGTATGGATCATTACCCTTAAGAAGAAAGAGGAAGCTAACACAGTGATCTTTCTTGGTAATATCAACTTCTATTAAGGGGATCAAGGGGATGGACAGCTATGAAGTACTCGAAAGTAGACATCAAATAACTCAAATAACAGTTTTCAGATTATCAGGCAAAGATTCTGCAGTTTTGTGGTCTACTGGCACACTTCAAAATAATGCCTCATTAATTTGTGCACAAGCTGTTCTCTCTCTGGTGCAGCTTATGTAATTTACTGAGGAAAAAAGGCAAGTACATCCCTAGGACAACATGCCTCTCTCTGAAACTGTCCCTTTTCTATCCCTCCTCCAAAGGAGGGATAGAAACTGTCCCTTTTCTATCCTCCCTCCTTTACCAGAGACAGTACAGCTAACTTCCCAAAGCCATCAAAAGTATTAGTCTATGTTGACAAATACTGCAGCTTACTGACATTTATAGCATAAACTATACTTGTATGCTGCAGCCAAATCCTGCTTGAAACAATATTCCAGTCTCATTAGGAAACTGTGGCAAGGCTTTCAATTTTTAGGCTGTCATATCTGACAGAGATGTGAGCATTATCTTTAATCTTTCAGGGGGAAAATAATCTCAATAGAGAACTGCACATGAAAAACAGAAATAGATTAGTTCCCCTTTAAAGATTACAGTATTTAGTCAGAAGAGCTTACACAGAAATTGAGCAGTAACCTTAACTGTGGCACACTGCAAGAAAATAAAATGGAAGCACATTTTAAAAAGTGAACTAATTACAAGTTGTGGAGAGGTCAGATCTCTGCTTTTCACATCAAGAGGACAAAGCTGGAAGACAGTCTGAAATTAGTTTTATGAGTTTTCAGTATAAACAGATTTTTAAGTGTAAGTTTGGTATGCACTAGATTTGCTAAGCTAATTCAAGGACAAATAAAGGTCTGAGCACAAGTCATAAAAAATTCTACCAAAATTGGTAGAAATGAAGGCAGTGCATCCCAGAAGAACAGTAAATTGAGTCGTGGTTTCCTTAGCTCCTTGCTATTATTTGTTTTGCCTTGACATAAGTAATGTCCTCTTACCTGCTCTGGCAACTTCATACAATTGAAACCAAGGAACAAGAGGTTATCTTTAGCAGCATAAATCAAATCTGGCTATTTTGACTCTTACATCATTAACAAAATCCAAGACCAAATATACTTATTGCAACCATTTTTCATGTCTTTGATTTTGTAGTTCTGGGATCTGTGTTTTAGTTAAGCTTATAGAATATAACTTTATATCCCCATCATAAATCAAACATCATGGATGTCTTTAAATATTCTGAAAGGCTCTTAGTGGATACTAAGTATTTTAGATAAAGAATCAGAGAAATGTAGATCTGGAAGAGATTTCAAAAGATCACCCATCTCTGCACACAGGCAATATGAAATATACTATAGTCCATCCCTATGAGATGTTTCATAAACCTCTTCTTAAAACTTCTATAATGGAAATTTAACAACTCCCATGGGAAGTATATTTTAGTGTATCACTACCCTTATAGTTGGAAAGTTTCTCTAGCCTTTGCTACAAATATAGGTTTACTTAAGTAGATACTAAGAGAAACTTTCCAATTATAATGATCATGAAGTATCCCCAAGTCTGTATCAAGAAGCCACTATAATTTTCAAAGACATTCTGGTGTTTGATACACATACAATTATTTATAGTTTCACCTTATCTTCTGATTAAAAAACTGATTTCAGTAATTTTTCAGTAACAGAACTGAAACCAGAATTTCTTTTCTGAGACTGAGTTTACCTTTAATTTTTAAATTGACAGGACAAATATGTAATGCCGGTGTTAAACAACTATTCTGGATTATGTAGTATATTTTTGTATTAGTTGTTAAAAGCCCAGCATGAAATAATGATTAAAAAAAAAATCAAAACATTTACAACAAAAGTGGTCTTCCATTTAAAACTCAAGGATGGAGTTCCGTGTTCTACTCCAGCAGAAGTCCTGACTTTAAACACATGACAACCTGTTTCTATCTCATCTTTAAAAGGACACTAATATTTATTCATATTAGAAGTTTAATGAAGATATTGTATGCAAAATATTTTAAATGCTAACATGAGGAGTGCTGCTTCTTAACAGGTTCATGAGGTGATACAGGAACATGGCATGTCTCTAAGTAAATCTGACATGATGCAAAGAACAAAAGAGCAAGTAAGATACCACTTCTGCCAAATAAGTATTTGGCTTTTATATAAATTGATTTCTGTCTGTTGATAGTGTCTTGATTGTGTTCCAAAATAAGTGCATGATTTATAATGAATTCAATTGATTCATTTCAGTATCAGAAGTATAAAAGCCACAGAAGTGATGCAACTGTGTTAAAGCTACCATAAAGGTAAATTGCTCCATTTCAGGGCTTCCTGAAATCAAGGAATTCTGACGTATCAGTAATTTAGAAAGCTACCTTTAGAACAGTCCAGTTGAGATACAACGAAACTGATACACCATTTAATTTCATGGTTTGTTCAAACATGCACAGAATGGTTAATGTTCCCTTCTCTCATGTTTCTACTTTGAAGTAATCCTCATCTAAATTCAGACTATATTTATATTTTTTAAGCACAAATCTGTTTTTTTTCAGCATTGTTCTAGCACAAGCTATATTTGCATCAAGAAGGCTCAAGGCAGCAAATATCATGCTTTGCATAAAATCCTTTTTCTACTAAAAATTACTTGCTGCCATGGGAGTCCTGTAATATTTTTCCCTTCATAATCTTTTAAAAAATAAAAAAAGCACAGAGAGCGCAAATAGAAGCAAACTTTCATCTTATAGTCACTATTTCACATTCTACATTATATCCCCAATCAAAAAATGTTTTGTTTTACAAATATTGTTTGTATAGATACAATATTGTTTCAGGCTTGCAGTCATGAGAACAATTATACTGCGTGGCTACTGGAAATACCCTGCCTTTAGCCTTGTTATGCACCTGAGATGTGTGAAACTGTCTCAATTACAAATATATTACAGAAGACATAGGGCCTGATCCCGCAAATGTTAAAAGCATCCTACAACAGCCATTTGCCAGTGATAAGGAAGAACAGATATCGGAGGTGCAGGATTATCCCAAATCAGGCCTTAAGTGTTAAGTGCATATAACCACATTATATGGTGACATCTCAAAGTAAAATCCTGTATTTTTATGTAATGCAGAAGTAACACACACAACTTACATATAGTAATAATTTATTCTGAAATGTTCATTTTAGTCTCTGTTGAGACATCACCCACGTCTCATTAATAAAAGAGCAGCCATCTCACCTCAAATACCAGAATATACAACAAGTTACAGCATAGCAAAAAAGTCCTACCTACTTCAAGATAAAATCTAATTCAGGTAAAATAATTTTGTTCAAGGTTTTACAGTTACACAGTTGTTTTTTTGGTTTTTTTTTTTTCTTTTTCAGAGCACAAAGAAAGTGTAAATTGTTACACCATAACTATCTATGCACATTATGTGACCACAGAAATGTTAATCATTACTTCATAAAATGAACCATCAGTTCCATTCATGCAGAAAAGCAGGCTAGTAAAGCTTGTTCAGTGGAAACCATATTACTGTGAATTTCACAGCCACATGATTAATTATTGGGTTAGATGAACTCACAAATACTAAACATGAGTATATATTTTTGCATAAATAATACCAATTCTTCCCTGATGTAGTTAAGTTGGTCTGTAATCTAGAAATTATTGGTAAAGCATTATGACTGCATCATTTCTATCTATGCTATTCTATGATTTAAATGACAAGCAATATTCAAAGGATAATGGGATGGGATGCATGTTAAACATGGGAATACATGTTGAACATACTATACAAATACACTTGCGTTAGCAATTTTATTCCAAACTGTCAGTCAGGTATTCCTGCAAAATATCACCAGTGGAGACAAAGTATACTATCAAATATGGCTTCCAGAACAAGGACCATCTAACAAGAATCAAAGCTATTTACAACAAATAAAAACAAAACCAAAAAAATCAATCCCCATTTTTTTTTTGTTTCATTTGAAACAAAGTTTTTAAGTAGCTGCTGTATATAATACATCAGTTTGGGTTTTTTTTTTGTTGCACTTAAACAGAAGTTACTAGGTAAGAGCCAGAGTGACGTTTAGGGCTTTGTGTTCCACTGGAGTCAGTGTTTTCAGACTTAGCATCGCGTTTCTTGGTGCTGTTATTCACTGGGGTTGGTATCTGCGAGGGCCGAGCAGAACTATTGTCCACGCTGCTCTTCCTGCGGCTCGGGTTGTAGTTGAAAGGAGTCACTCTTGCTGCCACAGCACCAATGGGGGAGCTGTGCTTGCTTGAGCTACTGGAACTGAATGGAGTACGCTCACTTACAGTACTTTCGTTAATTTCTGGTGCAGGAACGGGATTATTCTGCAGAGGCTTTGTTTCAGTGCCTTTCTTGTCTGGACTCTCTATCTGAAAGAAAGAGTTCAGACGGTTTTCTAAGCCAACAGTACGAACAGGAACACCTCCATTCCCTGGGGTTTGCCTTTCTTGAATCTCTTTAGGATCTCTACCATTCACACTCCCTTTCTCTGAAACACTGTCAATAACAGGGGGAATATTTCCAGTTGGAGACCTTCCAGATCGAGGGTTGTTAATTGGGCAGTCCTCTATCCTCACCCACACATCCTCTGTCTTAGAGACAGCTGGAGCCATCTGATAGATGAGGGTTTTGGAATCAGAGCCATTTGTGGCACCCGAAGAAGAATGCTGAGCATCATTCATTATCTGGGGAATTTCATTTTCTTTTATTTTTCTCCAAGTACCTTTTGCTGGTGCTTGGCTTTCTTTGCTTTGCTTGTGTCCAGGGAGAGAACCTCCATGCTGCTTTTCATCTTCACTTTTTGCCTTTTCACTGGATTCCGAAGAAGCTGACAGGATTGAGGAGGAACTTCCAGTTCTTCGCCAAGTGCTTACACGAGGAAGTGATGAGGAATGTTTACTGTGCTCACGCTTCCACGTTCCTGATCTGTTGATCAGCAGCCTAGATGGACTCTCAGAATGGGAACGAGCTATGTCATGACGCTTTGCTGGTCTCCCATCATATTCTATAGTAGGGCTCTGATTAGGGGCTAATTTTCGCCAACCACTACTCTGGGCAGGTGAATGAGTGGATAAAGACATATCAGGAAGAGAAGGACTTAAAACTGGGGTCTGCAGTTGGGACCTTGTGGGAGAATCTGGCCTGGAAGGCGACAGAGATTCAAATGAAGCTGACTCTTCTAATTTCCGTCTCAGAGTCGGGCTTGGAGCTTCTTTAATAAAAGTTGACTGACGAACGAGAACAGGTCTCTCAGATCTGTCAGATTCACTTCCACTAGACTTGGTGGATGACATTCTGGATAAGTCAGTCTTTTTGTTTGATCCAGCAGTGCTGAGAGTTTGGTTTAACCCCTTTGAAGCAGATTCACTTCGTGGAATGCTACTGTTACTCTTAGGTAAGGCAGTTTGCTTTGTAAGGTTTTGCTGGCTTATCTGCCTGCCCGGTGGTGTGTATGACATTCTTCCTGAACTTGAGGATTTAGTTGAAGCTGTGCTAGGAGATGATGTTCTTGGCAACTGTGACAGTTTGTTGGGAGGACTGATACCATTTCTTCCTGGGGAAATGGAGTTTCGTCCAGGAGATTGCAGAGGCCTACTTAATGGCTGCTGTTGAGGTCTAGAAGGAGTGGAGTCTCTAGATCCTGATCTAGAAGGTCCTTTACTTGATCCACTCTGATTCAACCCTGACGGCTGCCTAGTCACAGGAGCTGGCTCAGGTTTCACTGATGATTTGGCTCCTCTTGGAGAACTAGTCAAACTTTGGCCTTCACTGGGACTCTTAGAGTTCATATTTTTGAGTGGGGATACTTTTTTGGAAACAGGACTAGTACTTGAAGAACTATTTCGAACTCCTGGAATATGGATCATTGTTCTACCACGTGAAATTGAAGGCACACTTGTCTGTTGTGGTTGCTTCAAACTTGAAACTTCTGAATTGGAGCGTGCTTTTCCTGTGATCATACTTTTATATACTTTCTTCCCTCCTTTGATTCCCCTACTTTCTGATTCTACTTTTTTAGACTCCAGTGTACTCTTCTCTCCTGGCTTAATAATTCTTGGACCTTTATTACTAGTGAAAGGTTTTTCTTCTTGGTCTGGGGTAAGATGAAATGGTGACCCTAGAGAAATACCAGATTTTAATGAAAGGATAGAGTCAGAATCTGATGAAGCTTGTCTAGACAGTGATGCAGCAGCCGCAGCTTGATGCAAGCTACTAACGATAGAATTTGCACCTTCTTGTATAGCTTTCCAGTCAAAGTTCTCTGAATCAGGTGAAAAACCATGTTCTGAATCTGGCCTCTGTATCTCTCTCAAATCCAGTGTTAGATCTTCTGCTTGAATACCACCTGTATTTCTGCAATTGTTTTTTTCACCATCACTCTTCATTCTTGAGGGCTTTTTCTTTTTCGGCATAGCAGAACTAATGCATTCCTGCAGAAGATCATCTTCTGAGTCAATGCTAAGAGAACTCAGAGAGCTGTTTCTAGAGAAGCACACAGGAGTATCTTCAACATGAAATGATTTAGGTGCATAACCAGAAGTCTGCGGTCTGTTGGATTCCACCTGTGGCTCAGGAGCCTCGTGACGTTTTGCAGGTTCCGCTTCTTTGTTGTTATTGTTTTCTTGATCAATATCACTGAGGGAGCTAAGAGACGAATTGCGAGAAAAACAAACAGGTGTGTTTTCAATAGCAAAATTCTGCATTTTCTCATCTGTAGCTGCTCCTCTGTCTGGAATATCTTTAGTTGACTGAGAGAAAGTTTTTGTCTGGCTTCTGCCCACTGTGTGTTTTTGACAAACTTTTGTCCTGTTACTTGGTTGCTGATTTGAAGACTGTTCTGCATTAGAGCACTCTTTACTTTCTGTTTCTTTTCCTTCTTTTCCTTTTCTTAATTCTGCCTTCTCCCTTGAAAGGTCAACATCATCATCATCAAAATCTAAAGAACTCAGGGAATCATTCCGTGAAAAACAATAAGGAGTTCCCTCAATAGGTGTGTAATGATGAGGGGAATCAAATGCAAAGCTTCCTCTCACACGCTCTTCGTTATTTGGCAATTTGTCATGAAAATCTCTTGAATTATTTTTAAGGTTCTGTTTCTTTGCATCTCTGTTCTCTGGATAGCTTCTTTCATTACTAGCACTGCTTTTGGGCTCTGTGCTTTTTCGCATGCGTGCTCTGTATTCATTGTTTTGGGAAACAGGCTTTACTGGTGATGTTGGCTTCTTTTTCTCACCTTCTGGTTGGTTTTTATTACTTGAGGATGAAGATGCTTGTTGAATTTGATCCATTATCTTCTTCACTCTGAAAGGTTTGTGACTTTTTCCTTTTGGCATAGCTGAGTTAATGCACTCAGCCAAAATATCACCCTCTTCTGTTCTGTCGTCATCCAGGCCAAGAGGAGTCACAGCTGAGCTCTTTGCTCTCTGAGAATCATCAGTACTTCTGCCTTCAGTAGGAATGGTGTCCCGCTTTTCAAACTCCCCTGACTCTGCTCCCACACCCACATTGTCTGCATTGGCCAACTCACTTGGGGGGGATTCTATTGTCAGGTCACTCAGAGATGTAGCTGTTGAAAAATTTATTGGTGTACCCTCAACACAATATACCCGTGGCATATCATCTCCTGGTGTAAAAGTCACATGCTTTTGTGATTGCAATCTGCTTTGTGAAGGCAATAGTTTGTAAACTGGCAACTGACTGGGCTTTCTGGCTACAGGGGGAGGTATTTTTGGAGCAGATGCTTGAGAAGGCTTTTTGGCTTTACGTGAAGACTTTGTTGGCATTGCAGAAATAATACATGCTTCCAATATTTCAATATCATCATCAGAATCATCCAGAATGTCTTTTTCTGCTTCAGCTGGCTTCTCTGCTTTCTTCTCCTGGTTATCCTTTGTATCATCTGACTGTTCAGGTTCTGCTTCGTTTCCGTGCTCATTTTCATGAACTGGAGGCATAATTCTTAACTCCGCATCTTTCTGTATAAATGGCTCATCAAGGCTCAAAGCACTCAAGCTAGAAGAGCAAGAAAATCCATCCGGTGTGCTTTCTGTGGCAAAATGTAATAGTGTATCAGCATCTGGCAGTACTTGAACTCTTTGAACAGCTGCATTTACAGCTGCCTGTCTAGGACCAGGCTCTCTCTTCTCTGCAGTGGTTGCTTTTCCTTTAGGTACCTCTCTTTTTACTTGAGCTCCTTGAGAAGGTGGTGGTGTTTTACTTCTGCTTGGAGGCATTGTTTGTCCAGGGCTGTCTGGAAGGTCACTGGGACTTATAATACCACTTACTATTCCACTGCAAGGCTCACTTTGAACTGAACTAGCAATTGAACGGCTTTCAAAACTATCCAGGGAACTTACAGAAGTACATCTGCTGAACATGAGTGGTGTTTCCTGCACATAATGTTCTGGCGGGCTTTTAGGAGTTTGGGCACCACTCTTTGAGGGAGATTTGGCACCTGAAGAAAATTCAACAGCTTTATGTCTAGAGGAATCAGAAGGAGACAAGCTAGAAGTCTGAAGCCTAGTGGATTTTGTTCTGATGTGTTGTGCTGTTGATGTGATTTCACTTGCTGCACCCTCTGTAGGTAGAGCCCCACTGTTCTCCTTCAGTTCTGCAATCTGCAGTGTGTTATTAGCATCTGTGCTACGTGTAGATTGATCACGTCCTATTTCATCTTCAGCTGATGACAAGGATGACAAAGAACTACACCTTGAAAAACATATTGGAGTATCTTCCACACAGTAAGTTTGTATAGTTTCCTGATTAATAGAGGGAGTCTTACAGGAGGCGTTCTTCTGTGCATGACCACTTCTACTCTGTGCAGAGCTTGGATGAAGCTGGTTCTGCCTCTTTGAACCAGTTGAGGGGGCTGATGTGCTCCCACTGCTTGGGGCAACATGGTCAGTTTTATTGAGTTGCACTGAAGATGTCTTTGGAAAAGTAAAAGATGGCTTCTGAGAAGGCGCTGTAACTTCTGTTGAATATTTTAAACTATAATCAATAGGCTGATCAACATGATGTTCCTCTTCATTGTACTTGATGCTGTAATTAGTTGGTCTGTCTTCCTCTTCATGTTGTTCCTCCTCAGAATAACGTTCACTATAGTTGGTTGGCTTGTCATCATCATAATCATCAACCTGGCACAAGGACTGGTTTACTTTCTGATTCATTCCAAGAGTTGGGCCTACTCTGTTCTGATCTGAGCCACTGGATCCTCTTGATCTAAAGGAAGAAACGCATTCCTGCTGTACAAAAGGTGTTTGATATTTCATGTGTTTATCATCTCCACTTTCGGTGTACACAGGGTAGGCTGCATTTTGGTTCCTTGACTGTCTTTGCTCATTTTGTTTGATTTCATCATCTATTATATGCTTAGGCCTTGCCCATCTTTCATTCTGGGAGGGACTTTGCCTTCCAGAATTTAACTGCTCATCTGAGTACTTGAGACTATAATTAATAGGAGTGTCTAGTTCTCCATCATTGTCATCCATGTGATTTGCACTATGAATTTTGTGTGCCAAGTCAGCTGGATACTGGCCATAACTACAGAATTTACTTTCATCATCTTCAGTGTAAGACTCAATGGAAGGTTTCATTTGGCCTCTTTTACCATAGCCATCACTGCTGCTGACACTATTTAAGCTATCATTTGAAGCTCTTTTGTATTCCATTTTTGTATAAGGCACAGGACATGTCCTGTTTGAGTTCTCAGATTTTGGAAAGTATGTATTTGAGTGACTATGGGCAGAGGCTGATCTCCTCTGGGCATTTCTGTCCTCTGTCAAACAGTGTATTTCAGAAGTGGAACCAGAACTTCTGTCTTCCTGTGGAATGTGCATGCTTGTTACTTCTTCCATAACTTTGGCAATCTGAGCTGCAGCAGTAGAAATCTGCATTCCTATTCTCTTAGAGGAATTCCCAGTATTCTCTGCAGCTTGATGATAGGTATTTAAACCTACTGTTCGATCCCTTTCAACACTTCTGTCTTTCTCAGATCGAGAATTTTCTGCGTTTCCTCTACTGGAAGAAGAGGAGCCAGGCAATACCGTAGCATTTACATATGGTGAGAGCACAGTCATATTGCCAGCATTAAAGCTCTCTGATCTGCACACCCCATCATTGTGGCGGCTGGCATCCAGGACATACTCACTGTATATATTTTGCTTATGTCTCTGCTTATTGCGGTGAGATGCTTTCGGGCTTAAGTTATCAATGTTGTCAAAAGTCTCTGATAAATGCTGAGCATCTAATTCTGCTTCCAGTGCCTTTTGCTTTCTGACATGGAGGGATGGGAGGCTTGATCCTGGAGACATAATGTTGGCATCCTTGTACTTTGCCGGCCTGTTTGCCATTAGGTTCCGTAGAGCTGCGGCACTACCCATGGCTATCATTTTGTGTTTTGAGTGAATCAGGTTTTTCAGCATGCTCACGGCTCCCATGTCCCATAGCGCCTCCTGATCCTTTGCATTTCGAGCAGAGAGATTCCACAGGGTCCCACACGCGTTACTAACTATTGTCAAACTGTGTGACTTCAAGTGCTGTAACAAGGTTTGTAAGCAGCTGTTCTCTCGCAAGATTTGCCTGGTGTTGAGTAATTGAAAACAAACATCCATAAGTGGCATTTCAGAATGGTAAGAGACAAAGCAAAACAGAATCTTATTATTCTAGAAATGAGTTTCGCCCTTACAAAGGATAAGTAAGAATTCTCCAGTGCAAATAACTTATACTTCCAATAGCTTTTATCTGAATTCTAACCAAATCCTATCACAATTATGAATAGTTAGCTTTTGGTACAGTTCATCATTAACAAGCAGCAGCTTTTAATCTGTTTGCATATTCTGTAATGTAAGTGAAATACCTGCTTTATCAAATGCACTACAAATTAACTATTTTTAATTACTATACTTAATACATGCATTCATATTAAGACTTGGTCATAGAAACTGTTTACTAAATATACATGCAGAACTGCTAAAAATTGTCAGAAGTGTACCTACCTATGGTCCTCATTAGTAGCAATTAGGCTAGAAACATTTCTTAGTATTCCTCCTCCGCTTTCTATGATGGCTAAAGTGTTTGTTTGGCTCCGGTACGTCAGTGTGCCGACCAGAAATGCAAGAGCACCATCAACAGCACATATGTCAGCTTTGTTCCCAGTGCAGTGTGCTGACAAATTCCATAAGGCACTCAGAACACTTTTGAGGGTGGATTCCTAGGAAAACAGCAACATGACAAGAGAAGTTTTCAGCTATTGACCTGAAGCTCTCAGAAACACATAACTTAACTTCAAGAAGCTGTGTACATTCTAGTTCTGCTCTCTGGGGCGGTAAGCTGGGTGAAGGCAGCAGTGCACACGTTTTGTTCACTTTGCTCCTTCCTTCAGCCATGGATTTGGTACTGCCTGCCCCAGAGGTATCAGAATTATGTGCCTCAGTACTTGTTTGCTGCTACAATGATAGAAAGGGCTTGAAGACCATCTGGCAGGAGTCTCTGAGATAAAATATACTGCCATCTACACACCACAGAAGTGATAGATACCTATTAACTAACTGAAAAGAGCTTTTATTAAGTGACAAAATTATAAAAAATACTATTTTATCAGCACAGCTCGTGAAACAGAAAAGTAAAAGCGGTCAATCCGCATAATTAAAATCAGATCAATACTAGTTTTGAGGTGCCATTGCTCCACTGTAGTCTGCTGCTATGTTAAATCAAACTCTTCTTCAAAGGAAATTACCTGAACCACATCACCTGTCTGACCAACTGCTGTTATAAAAAATGGTCAAACACTATTAGTGCTTTTTGTAAAAGCAATCTCTCAAAAATTCAATTTAATCATTTATAGAAAATACCTTCTTAACTTCTAAAGCACATTCCATCAATGCTTTCACGCTTCCAACTTCTCTTAAGGTCTTTTTACTGTTTACATCTGCTCGCCAGGACAAGTTCCTCAACACACTTGCAATGACCTGCAAAATGTGAAAGAAAAATGACCTATTTCAAGATAGATACGTTTTTAGCAAGTTATTAGACTTTCCTCCTGGACTTACCATATGCTATGACTAAGTAACACTGGCCATGTTCAGTTACTGAAATAAAATTTGTTAACATCTGCTTTTTGTTGTATTATCTGCTATACTGGTCTAATGTTTTAGCATCAAGTTTGATTAAAGGTACTGGCTTTTGTGTGTTGGTTACTTAAAACAGAAATTTGAAATCAGGTTCCCTACTTCCCACACTAGTAGAATATTTGTAGACAGATTTTTTCTCTACTCTTACGTCTCTTCTAGAGTTATGTTATCTCAGGGGAGAATATTTTTCTCAGCTTTTCCACTTAGAAAATAGAACAGTATCACTTGCCTGTCTCTCAGATGGTATGATTATTTTAACGTTTATAAAGCTCTTTAAAATCTCTAGTTATCTCCAGAAGATGTCCTTGTACTTGGCAGCAGTCAGACTGAAATAGGTTGTCATTGTAGTGGGCAATCATTAGACAGTAAACTCTATCCATTCATAAGCAGCTGTAAGCACGCACATCCCTCATGAACGGAATTTGATAGAAAACTTCTGTTTATGGATGTTCTCATTGTCACAGGAGTGCATAAACTTTCCAGGTTATGTGGTAAATTCTCCCTTGCTCACCCCACAGTGGAGCACAGGGAGTCAGTGGCACATGGAAGGGCCCGGGAACACCCTGCCCTGGCTCCTGATGCCTCCTCCCAAGGAACCACCGGCCCCTCAGAGCCCACCTCAACACAGCCAGAGGAGCACAGGAGCCCAAAGCCAGGTGGGAACTGTGCCCTGTCCAGGCTCTTCCCAGGACTCTCCCAGGGGACCCACCACCCCATGGCCCAGCTGTGACATTCAGGGGAGTCAAAGAGAGCAGCTCTCTGCCCCTTTTTGACTGGGGATGTGGGACACTTAGTGGGATCCAGGGAAAGAGTATTCTGGAACTGTAGAACACTTACTGCAGGATGGCAGGACCCAAAGGTTTTAAAGGCAGGAAAACAGATTGAGGTGATCTTTCAGCACAGGGGACAGAAAGGCACAGTGACATCTGAACAGCTGAGTGGCTGATACAGTTGTGTGGACGTGCCTTTTGAGTACATTCAGTCCCATATCTTACTAAATCCCATTTATAACTTGTCCTGAGTGGAGAACTTCCTGCTGTGTGTGTGTGTGGTATCTAGGTGCCGGTGGCTGGAGACATCCCAGAGGTCAGAGGGCCCAGGGGGCTGTGACTCTCTTTTCAAGAATACTCAATACCTGTCCTAACACCACATCACAGAGTTTATTCAATAAACTCAACTGTAATTCTAATATTTTCCTCAATTATAACTAGCAAGCGCCTCCTGTTAAGAAAAGAGTATTTCAGTAACAGCATTTTAAAAGATAAGGTCAATTTTATTTAAAATTGTTCTTTTATCTGGTGATTCACTCAGACTGCAAGGAAACAGGGGTTTTCTTCTAAAGAGCTGTTCCCTTTTGTACGCAATAAGCATTAATTAAGGTTTATTATAATTTAGTATTTAATAATTTTACACAAGTTCCAACAATTCTGCTCTCTCAGCTCTGAGGATTACCCTAAGCACGTCCTAAAGACTTTATTTTCAGGCTGTTTTCCTTATGCAGCAGGACCCATTAGAATAGACGCTAACAGATCAAGGCCATAAAAATAAGATTTACAGCCCATGCATTATGATTTATAAAAAACAAACCACAAAAAAAATCCCAGAACATGATCCCACAGATAAGGATGTTTTACAAGAACAATGTACTTCCTAATTAATGAAATGAGTATGAGAAAAATATTGCATCAAAGTTAAGGCAGACAAGACAACAAAAGAAATACTTTATCTCAAGAGAGCATTACCTGCTGTAAGTCTTCACTTTCAGATTTCAGCTGGGCTACAAGAGCTCTCATGCAGCCCTTCATGGAACATAATGTAGCCTGGTAGGAAATTAAAGGAAAAAAGGAAGTGAGCAGTATTTAACAGCAGTTAGATGGCTGCTTCTGCACAATATTTTGATATTTTAAGCAAATCACATCTAAGTTCAATAAAAACTTAGTAAATATGTTGTCAACAATAAATGCTTGGTTTACAACTACTAAAAATTTCAGCATAGCTATCAGTTTCAATACATAAGTGGTAAAATTGTGCTGGAATTTTGTAGTTTTTACAGCAGTTCTAGGATATGATCTGGACCTTAACTACCTCAGAATCCTTCTTTCCTTTGCACCAGATAAAAACCCCTGTGAACAAGCAATATGTTGTTAGCTACTGCCTAGTGAGGGAACAAATTCTGAGTTCTCTGAAGTCTGTTACTTCCATTTATGGCTGAAATGTCTTCCCTCTAGAGCAGAAAGGTAAGTCTTCAGTATGGAGTTACTTTAAGATCCACAGTCTGGCAAACTTTGGGGAAAAAGTCTTATTGGAAGTTTCTAGCCTTTGTCCTTGTCAGAAATTAGGGGAACCAATTTTCTCTTATAATGATTGAAGTAGTACCCAGTTTGATCCAGATATTTAAAAGCAAGCTCTAGCCTGAAGGTTTGAAAAATTTCACTAGACAGTAGAAGTGTTGTTAAATAACCGAAAACTTCAGCAAACATGACCCAATTACGAATTTTAGTTCAACATTCTCAGAAATAATCAGTTACTATAAATCACTGTGTGCCATGCTAACCTAAAAAATCAGGCCAGTAGATAAAACTCTTGCTTTCAGTGACAAACGTGATTTGAGAGCCAATACCATACTTGTATGATGCAACATTCTGTTTGTGGTGCTCTCTGTCAGCAAAAGGATGGAATGAGAGAGGTATTTGGAACTCCTGCCTTGAGTTTTAACTCAATATTCTATCCTGGAGATTTTAATCACCTGTGTTAAGCGCTGTAATTCAAACAGCTATGTACTGAAATTACTGCAAATTTACAGTTCTCCTCTTACCTTGTTTGCCACATCTCCAAAAGTCAGGTTTGTCAGAGCCATACCAGCATACCTCCTCAGGGTAACACTGTAGTGATCATTTGTGAGTCCATACATTTCACAATCCACTTGCAGCAGTTCAGCAATGGCCTGCAAACCTCCTTTAAAAAGATTCATGTAAGAAAAAAAAATAGTATCTCTAATATTGTAAGTACAGGACATATATAGCAAGGAACAAATTGCATTTTTATATACAGAACAAACCTCAAACATCTGAAAAGCACAATGCTCAGGAAGACATACAAATTCCTAAAACTGCATGCATGGAATTTATTGACTACAGATTTAAAAAAAAATCAGCTGTCAAACAAGAACAAATGCAGCATGAAAAAAAAAACCACTACAGCACCAACCAAAAAACCACCCATCCTGGGAAGTAGTCTCTATTTTAAGTCCAATACTTATAAAATTGAAAGTATTTCCACAATAATACTATTCTCCCAAAATTCACAATTCTTGCCAAGAAAACCAGTAACTGACATAAAAATTTATCCACTGGGAAATGGTGTGGTTAATTTCATCTGCTTTCAGCACTTAGAGGGCAACAACTGACACAAATGAATTGTTGTTAATAGCTTAAACTGTTAGTAAAAAAAAGCCATATATGCAGAGACATGCACAAGGAGTTCTATGGTTTCTAGCAAGCTGCTCAAGTCTGATCTTACCAAGCTCATTCATTGCATGTCTGTGTTCTTCATCAAATGAAAGTTTCATCAAAACACACACTGCAGGACAAATCTGATGATCCACTGGAGCAGGCACTGATCCAGAAACAGGTAACAATTAGTACCTCCCAGGTGATTTTGTCTACATCATATGTTTTCCAGAGCAAATCTAATCTTAAAAATAAATCAGCTGCAGTTTTGGTCAGGTTTGCAACTTCCCAGTAATCCATGAACACACAATTAGTTAAGACTATTTCTAAAGAAAGTGTGTACTGCAAATATATTTGATGCTTGAAAACAAATTAGGGAGAATCCTGAACGTATGTGCTGAGTTAGAAACATGACTTGCAGTGCAAAAATATTACCTTATTACTCTTAGAAATTAATAATCTTTGTGAAACAAATCAATATGGTCAAATATTCTGGTAACATTATATAATATTCTTTTTCTTTGCTATATCCTTATGAATGGATAATTATATCCTTATGAATGGTTTTAATTAATTAAACCCTTTGCTTCATAACCCAGAAGTTTTTATGTTCATACTTTTGTGAGATAGGTTCTAGACAATGCAGAAATGGTACTGATACAGCTTGTGCAGAGCCTACTCCTCCTGAACTGCACCAGGCACAAGGCAGCCCTGATTTCAGTCACACACCTGCCATGGACACCCACAGGCTGCACAAATGGGATACCCTCAATTCAGAGAAGCAACTAAGCTAACTCTAAGGTTAAATCTTTCTTACTGTTCCCTGACAAAAGTCCTATTAATTTACATTTCTCACATACAACATTATAAATAGTGGTTCATTTTTATAAATTGAGATTATTTAATTTGTGCTCTCTGTCACTCTCCCAAATGGAATGTGCTATCTCCTAAACATCTGCATGAAAAGCAACTTGGGATTGTTTATCCATGAAAATGTAAAACAGAATGAGTACATATTCAATATTATTTTGCAAATTACAAACATAAACCACTAGAATTACTATCGGGAAAGCACACCAAAGTCTAAGATTTAAACAGAAAGCTTGTAAGTAGGATAACATATCTGTGACACACACTCTTTCCTAACAGTAGCTGAACTTAAATAAAAAGAAACCACGCACACACACATATGTATGTAAGAAAACTTGCATACAGTCAACAAGATGTCAAATAAAAGTTGTAGTTTCTGTAAATTCACTCTTTTCAATTTATCCTCGAAACGTTTTTATATGGCTTGCAGAACCTACTTGGGTTTTTGTCTTGGTCCATGCCTTGTTCATGTGCCTCCTGCCATTCCCAACACGTTTCACAGTAAGCACGGATCTGCTCCAAGAGATGGAGCACACGGATTTCCCGTCTGCCTCGCTTATCATCGGGCTGGGAGTGAATGATGTTGTGCAGTGCTGCGCTGGCTCTGGCACGGGCCTCTTTACTACCACGGGAGTTTCCTAACAACACAGAGTCCTTATCGTTGCCATGTAAAAGCTGGATGAGGAGAGGAAGACATCCAGACTGACGCATGGCTATGCAGCTGTCCTGGGAGCTAGACATTGCTAGCAATGTTCTTGACATGTCATCTTTATCATGAGTACCAAGCATTGATAACAATGAATACACCATTTCCACCTGCAGGTCAAATGATTTTAAAAATACAGTTACGTTTTAAAAACACACATCAAATTGAAACGAAATTTGAATGGTACATGTGAGCAAAAAAATCCCCTTATTTCCTGGTGAAAAAAATATGTGCTATTTAAAAGTAATTAAACACTATTACTACTTCAGCATTCATAATCTTAATAAATTCAACTTAGTGGTTAAATTGCTGAAAGTGGGGGGTAGCTATGTGTAACTGTATTAATCTACAAAACCAATAGCAAAGACTTCCAGATTTCCATTGTACAAGATTAAACAAGCACATAACGAAAATGTTTAATTTTGGGAAACCAAAATACCTTCCAAATTAAATGTCTTTAAAAAGCTATGTTCTATGTGAATTAATGACACTTCATTTATAGTCTACATCTTGCTGAAAAAAACCTGACATCCATGTATTTTAAAGTTTTCCTTTAAAATTATCTCAAATTAACTGATAATTTTTTTTCTGACTTTTATATGGACCAGATTATTTACAGGAAATGCAAAACTAAAGAGTTAAATTAACACTTTTTCAAGTTTAAAAGGATAGAAACAGTAAAGCAAACAAATGCTTATTTAGAATGTATAAAATACTGAGCATTTGTCAAATTAACTCATGCCATGAAAACCCAGCATTACCCATTTAACTTGGAGTAACCCTTTTTTTAATTAGAAATAGTGATTTTTGAGTGATTCCCTCAACTTTTGTGTAATATTGTGGTCAAGGCACTATTTGGTTTGTACTCCCACTCCTCAATAACAGCGTTCAATCAAGAAATGCATGTGATTCTTCTAGTCAACTTTTAGCAAAATAACAGAATGTAGAGGATGATCTTAAATACAATCTAAAAACTCCAAACTCCTAAAGGTAAGATAAACATTCAAAGTCAAAGCATGATGTAAAGAAACTATCAAAGGGAATGGATAAAGTAGCAGCGTGTGTGTTTCTCTAGAATACAATAAATAAGGAAGAAATGAGACTGTGGACCATTAGACAATTTTTCCTGCTAATACTTAGATATTTGCACTGGTTATCTTATCAAAGAATGATTTTATTTGGTATCTTCAGTGACAACTCCTATGTGCCTGAAGATTAATATACATACTGAGTTTTAAAATAAATGAACAGCAGCAGGCAGACCAAACAGCAAGTCTGGTAACAGGGACTTCTCTAAACACTACAGGGTTACTGAGGCAATACAAATCTTAGAGTCTGTGGAATTATATGGTCACATTGAAAGAGGAGCCACTTCTGTGATAGTCTAGCATCTCAGTTTGGAGATCCTGTCTTCCTGGTCTGGGAAACCCCAAATGTAGCATTTAAACAAACCCTTTGATACCTAAAGGAGAATGAATTTAATTTGCTTTTGTATCTCTCTGCAGATGTTTCAACTGGCAGCTATAATCCAGTGTTACTTGGATTTGGAAGGTAAAGTTTTTGCCAGAGAATAAAGCTGAAGGAGCCACCAAATCAGGCCTCCAAGCTGCAGCTCACGTATTATAGGAAAAACAAATGGAAAAATCTATTTGTTTCAATTGGTTACACACACTGGCCACAGACTCATCTCTTTTTGCACCTGTAAATGCTCTCCTCTATTTAGAATCTCTAACATTTTCCCTTTTGGGGCATTAATATTAATAATTTCCTACCCCAGAGCACAGTCAGTTCAACCTGTATCTTTGCCTGTATCCTTCCACACTCACTCCTGTTTCTGCCTTCAGAGCTTTCCCATTGTTTGTAACTTTGTGGAGGTCTACAGTTTGCAAGGAAAACTGGCAGACAGCTGATGTCACCTCCATTTAGGATATGTATACAGTGTGGGACTGAAACGACAACATTTTAACACTGTTTTACAGCCCTATATCATTAACACTATGCTCAATTAATAGGTCCAGCTTCCCAGAGGACTGTGCTCAGCAGAGTACCCACAGTATTCATACTGCTGCTGATTCCAGAGGCAGTATGAAATCCAGTGGCTTGTGAATTTGCCCTTTTCTTCCACTCTTTTTTCATGCTGCATAGGCATTTTTGAGTGCAGTCTTCTATCTGCAGATGCTGTGAAGGGTATACATAATTTTTTTTTGTCTGTTTAATTTCTTGGCAACTGTGTCTGTTTTGTGGATTTGGATTCTGCAAAAGTATTCAGAGAAGTGCTCTTAAAAAGGTTCATTTTCATCACTGATTATAAAGCAACAACACAAGTTTTTTAGATATTCCAGTAACTTCTAGGAAGTTGCCTGTTCCTTACTATAACAATTCTTAATGCATCAAGTTTTAAAAAAGAGATTTCTGTGCATACATTTTAAAAGTTGAAAATATATTAGTAAAATTTTACCAATAAAAATTACTATGTATGGACAAGACTGTTCAGATAATATTAGTACTATTGGCAGAAACAATGAGGTTATTGTATTAGTAAAAATGTAGCATTAGCGACCTGTGGTTTGTAATCTTCGGTTACCTTGGTACCCAGATGACTTGTCAGTCTGCGAGGAACAGAATAGTTACTACTAGAGCTAGTAACACTGGCTGTCTCGTGGTCCACTCGAGCAGCAGAACCCTACAGATTTAAACAACAACTCATATAAAACAAAGCCTGAAGGAAAGAACAACACTGGCTAATTCAGTTTCAGCACTGGAAGATGCAGTTGTGCAATGAACTGCCAAGCTGTTTCTGTTAGGTCCTCTCTGCCCCAACACAACTTAGAGATCATTGTTAAACCTGGTTGTATTAACCCCTTTTCCTGAGATTCAATCTCAACAGAACTGTATTTTCAACTGAATGGATTTACAGTTACTATTTTCACCAAGAAGAAGTGGATTTTGGAACAAACTGAAAAATAATTTTGACAGAGTAAAAAAAATAACCTCCACTTTTATGTAAGATTTTGTAATGCACTGAACCCACCTGTAATAAAAGACTGATGAGGGCAATCAATAACTCTACTTGAATTTGTCTGTTTCAAAAGCAAATTTTGCAAAGTGGTTGCATAGATTTTTAAAGAAAACTATAAAATAATGCTGACACTACTTGATGTCATTTTCCTAGAATCTAGGTATTCTCCTAGCTGTATTAGCAAGACTCCATTATTAGCATCTTTGTCCTTTTTTCATGAATTTCATGTATTCACATTTTTCCTTTCTCTGCCACTTTTAATCCACTCATATTCTTTACTCTTTTTATTTGCTGTTGTTTTCTTTCTTTCTGTGAAGTTTCCATTACTATATCACTCCCCATTTGCTTTGGGAAATTAAAAAATGTATTTGTTTAGAGAACACTTTTAGTATCAATAACTGTTTTCCTGAGGTGTCACCAGTTTTTCTTTGATCCTCTAAAGAAGCTAAAATCTGTTAATGGAATCATTAGCCTAATTTGCAAAATGTTTTCAAACTATCTGTATTAATTAATATATTTTTTTTCAGTAAAAACAGGCAACACACTGAAGAAAACTCCATGGAAGACACTTTGTAATGTCTGTTTCTTCCATGTGCTCCATAACGGAAGAGGAATTTTGCAGTTCATACAGTTCAAGATCTTTAATGTGAAGTTGAAAGAGACTGTAAGTACAAGGTAGGAGTAACTTAATGAAGTGTCTGTATAGAAAGAAAAGAATCTAGTTATATTGTAATATTTAAATACATTAACATTATTATACTCATTTTACTCTTGCATTTGAATCCAGAAAATGTGATACATGTTCCAGAAGTATTTTATGCCACAAGAGTGTAACTGGAATTATTTATACTAGCATCATTTATTCCAATCCGTATTTCTTATGTAAAAACCCTTATTTTCTCTATTGACCACAGGGATAAAAAAGCCCAAAAGCTTAGGAAGAAAATCACACTACATTTTCTCCATTATTCACTTAAATAATGTTCAGTGCTAGGAATATTGGAATGAATTCTCAGACTTTTACACCATGCAATCCCTTCATATTTCCTCAAACTACATTCCGAGGATGACAGGTTTAACATAATGAACGTACCAAAATTATCCATTATTAGGCTCAGCATGATTGTTTCATCCAAGAAGGTAAAAATGACAAAGTCTGGGGCACTATCTATTAAAATTCCCCATGGTGTAGATAAAAATAGCAAAATTTTCCTATAATTTCCCCCAAATTGTATCAACCTCAGTTCAGGCAGCAAATTCCTTCAGAGCCATCACGTGGCTCTGCCACCTGGGGGACACCAGGATGCTCAGCTGAAGTGCAGATACATTTCTAACTGGTTTGTAAAGACTAATGCCAAGGAACTAATGTCAGGTGAGCAGCCATTCATGCAAGAAAATGGGAAATGACAAGGAACTGTTATGTGGACCCTGTGTAGGACCGCCTCCTTCAAAATCTTTTCCTGTCTACTTCATCTTGTTTCTGCCTTTTATACTTCACTGTCTTTCACACGTTGTTTTACCCTGTTATTTACCATGCCAGTTGAGTAATTTTCTCTGTTTTGTGACATGTTTTCTTAACAAGATGGACAATTTCAACAGATTTCTTTATGGAACTCGCAAAACGAAGCTATAAACAAAATTTTACTTCAGTGGGAGAATAGTGAGTGCAATGGAAAAGAAATGACAGCTGAAAGATGGTGCTGGAAAGGGACACACTTGAATAGTGAAAAATCCTGCATTCAATTAACATTGACTACAAAACCAATTAGAACCAAGTAATCTGGTGAAATTTTTTTTTTCACTCCACTGAACAGTGACTGTTCTAAGTATACTGAGCTGGTTTACCAGAAATAAATGTTATGCCAAATCCATTGAACCTTCTCTGTCTGGACTTGTACTGAAAGCAAATAATCCCCAGATGGTTTTAACACAGTACCCTGGCTCTATTCCCCACTGGAAGGGAAGGAATATCCATGTTTTGTACATTTTTACAAGGCAAAGGTCAAAATTGCACAAATCCTCAATGTTAAGGCCTCAACTGAATAATGACTGGATCTTCCATTTTTGTAAGTCTGCCAAGACATGAAAACCCCTTCTTCCTTCCTTCCTCCTCTGTAGAATACATTGTCCAGGAAAAACTCCTAATTCATTCTCTGAAGATGGATGATAGAGCAACAATGCATCAATTATTTAAATACATTATGCTTTCAGCTCCAAAGCAGCAGTGAACTATTTTCTTCACAAACAATAAAGCTGTCATAAAAATTAAGAGTCAGAACCTCAATAAGACATGGATGATAGAATTTAATTCCAAATGGTGATCAAATGTATTTCAAAAGCAAAATTATGAGCTGTGCTTAATGTTTAATCAAGTGAAATATTCCAGCCAAACCACAATTCTCTCTGATAAATCTTCCGTAAGACACTTTCGGAAATATTTAAATAATTCTACTTCCCTGGAGTAACAAACATATCCTGTATATGAATTCAGCTATTAAATCTGTAGGGTGAAATTTGAAAATCTCAAATTACTAGTGAGAATGTCTAAGCTACAGCTAGAAATCATGAAGGAAATAATCATGGTAAATAAATAAAAGTATTTTTAGCCAAAGAGAGAAGTAATAAATATTGATAAATACTAGTTTTAAAAGACAAGTAAGGAATTCAGGGTATACTTCAAAATATTCCACTACTGTATTTCGGTAATAAAAGGAGGAACAACAATGAAAGATTATTTAGAAGCATTGAAATAACCCTTCATCCAACTTTCAGATTACCTCATTGATACTTCAATTTCAAAGCTTTAGATAATCCCGTATTAAAGAAACATTAATGATAAATCTGTCATTTACTTCTTTTTAAAAAAATCATCAATATCTTAGTGGTAATTTCTAAAATGAAAGTTTGAAGAATATTCCATAATTTACTAACACTTCTTATATTACAATTCACCTACAATGAAATACATTTTCTCTAGTCATTCTTGTTCTTTCACGCCATTACGCTCATTAATCATTTAAACAAAATAAAAATGCGCCCTGCATTACTGAATATTTATACTTCCCTTTATTAAAACACTTTCTTCCAGTAAATAGAGGATATTTACCAGATATAGATGGAAAGAAGAAAAACATACATTTTTTAAAATGAGCAGGCATGCAAACACAGTAAGTTAAATACCAACATCTAAGCATCAAATATTTAATTATATATTAAAACAAGCAAAATACTCTACTTACCTGACCAGTAATGCTGGTTGCCACATTGGTTTCTGCTGCTCCTTGGCCTTCATTCTGTGTCTCTGTATCATGGGAACCTGCCTCATGCTTGCTTTGAGGTGCTCTCTGTTAATACAAGAATTTAGAAAATTACAAACAGAAATAAGGTACAATTTACCATTCAAAGCTTTCTCAGCTGTGAGCACATCAATACTGCATCCTCGGGAAGCCACTGAGCAACACTTTCCATTTCATAACCCTGAGCCTAAAAAATTAACAGCTGAGAATGAGCATCTTCAGAAAACTGCAAGATGAAAGAGAAGCATTTCCTCTGAGGATTACAGCCCTGCAAGACAAAGGATCCGCTGTGACACACAGCAGCACCATTTACCACCAGCTGTGCTCACATCCCTATCAGAAATGTAACAGAATTGGAGCAAACAACTGTCTGGTCTGCTTGGCCACGTGAGCCCTGCTTTTACTGGGGACAACTGCCACTGTTCAATTAAGCTTCACGTTCAAAGATTAATAATTTCTGCTTGAACAGAAGGGTATCTCTACTATAAGAATCATTCTAAAAGTCAAGGACAAACAGTGCAGGAATTATCACTTTGACAGAAAAGAAATTCATATAGACTGATACTGATCCATCTAAAATTTTGTCAAAATAAATTTAACTGACATGGCAAGTTGGTACAGACAGGTTTCAGCTCCTTTAGGAAAAGAGATTTTTATACATCTACATAAAAATTAAATTGATCTCCCTGGCACTGATAGACATTTAAATGAGCAGTTATGAAATATGTGAAGTATCAAACTTCATCTATTAGTGTGTTTAAAAAATCTCAGATTTTCAGAAAGACATAAATAATCCATGGAATGGCTGAAGTCCGGAGTTAAAAGCAAGATTATTTTTTAAGTATTTAAATATATGTTTCTGGTGTCAAGCTTCATTTCATAGATTGAGAGGCTACTACCTAACAGACAACACAACCTAATTTCATTTGTTTAGCCACATATGGTATATGTCACACAGTTTCTATGTGGCTCTTGAGCTGCACAGCCTAGGATAGCACAGTCTGCCTCATCTTGCTTTAAGGATATTTCTCTCTGACTTTAAGCAATACCTCTCTTCAATGTGCACACCCTGAAACATCCTTGGATACTCTCAGTGATTAAATTAATACAGTATCACTGGCATGAATAATTCTGTTTGTTCATCTAAGACAGAAGAGTCTCACATAATATTGAGCAGAAACCAGTAATCAGCATGTGAAGTGATATTTAGGGGCAAACTTAGAAGTGTAAATATAGTTTAACTAAAGGAATAAGGTACATCAAAAATGCAGGATATTACACTAGTATATATACTATTAATATACTATTAAACTAGTAAAATGAGAAAATTGGAAACAACTATAGGTAATAAATTCCTTGACATTATATCTTTACTTATGGAAAACGAGTAAGCCACAAAGTAAATCTCAAAGTATTTTAGGACACTCAGTGTTACTACTTTTTAAAATCTGATCTCTACTTTTTCACTCTCTGTCACTGTGTATGAAACGGAACTGCTGATGATGCTCATAAAGTAAGCTGAAGAAACTTTGGTTCCCAGTATAAGAGTGGGGCACCCAGTCTAGATCAGACCCTGACATACATTAGGTGAATTCAATACAATGCTACATTCCTGCCTCACAACACCTTCAATCTTGAATAAAGTGTAATTATGAGCTGGACAAAATGTACATCTAAGCCTCCAGTGTAATTCAAGGCAGAATTTTAATCACTAATTTTTTTTTTTTTAATATCACAAAGAAAGCAGAATGGAACATGCCACAGGTGAAAATCAGAACGGTTCATCAGTAGGGCTCTGACCCATTGGGTCACCTGAGGGGGAGTAAGACTTCTCTTCCAAGAACACTCCTGGGGCTGGGACAGAATGGTAAAAATGGGGTGTATCTATTAAACAGTTTTTCTGCTGCATCCAGAGCACAGACACAGAGATATCTCATTCCCTTTTTACTCTCCTTTAACACTCTGTGTTCCTATTAACTTACATTTGTTTGCTACATGCTATTTATGAATGCAGTGCTTTCCCATTTCCTCTAAGCACTCTCAAAAATACGCCAACACAAAAAGGAGTCAACTCAATACATAAAACATTGTTTTTAACAGTTACTAGCAGGGTTCGTCTGACTTGAAATGCAAAATGTCCTTGCAACATGCAAACCCATTACTGTCACGAGTTATCAGCTAGACTTGAACATCAAATCTGCGAGTTCTCAGTGAAGACTGAGAACCCTACCACTTCAGCCACTGAAGTAATCTGAAGTGAGCTGTCCTCTTCATGCAGACTGGCACAAAGGAGTTCATAACAACACAGGCAGCAGAGAGCAGGTTATTAGTTGAGAACTGAGTTATTTATATATATACATGATTAAACATATTTATACATTATATATGAAAGTAGCACATATCCATGCACATGGATAATGTAAATATATTTTTATACAGATACAGTATTACTGTAAATAAATATTCATCTGACAGACTGCAGATTAATGGTTAGAAAGGCAATATAACCACTGAAAGTATGTCCCCTCTTTATGCTGCCTTTCAACACTGAACACAGGACCTGTGGAAGAAAATACAGAAGCTGCCAACCACATCAGCAAAGAAATAAAGCATGTTAACAGCAGCAGGCTCTGTAATCCCTACGTGAGGCACAGCTGCCAGAGAATGGCACTCAGGTCCCCCGGGTCAAACTGCACTACCTGTTTTGAGGCATGACTTTTGAGGAGGCCTAAGCTGGGTTTGTAACCTCTGTCATTGCTGAATTTTGGCATCAGACAGTAAAAGTCAGTTTGACAGAGTCCACTTGTTTACTCTTGCAGCAGGAGACTGCATGTACTGATTACAGGGACATGGAACTACTTCTTCCATTGCATTTCCCACAAATTTCTAAGTGCTTCTGAAGTCAGCAAGAACTACCATTATCAAGTATTAATTTCCATATATTAGTAGAAAAGTATAAATTCTAGCTAGTATAGTAGACCATGACTATTTCTGCTAACAAACCCAATTACAAATAATTTTACCTAATACTTTGTCAACCTGAGTTGCCAAAGCAGACACTTACATATTCATTGATTTTGCCGTTACTCCATATTAAACACAATATACATACATGTATAAGTAAGATATATGTAAGAAAATGGAAAATGCAACAAATGAAACAAAGAAACTGTAAGAAATTATTTTGCTATCGTTGATTCAAAGACAAAAGAAAGTCTTGTGAGTCAAATCCTTGAGAATGCTTCCATCTATCACAGTTTAAAACCTGCTGAGCATAATCTCAGGAAGAAAAAAATCCTTTACGTTTTATCTACAGCAACACTGTGTAATGGAAGTACTTCATATATTTCAAGTTACAGATATAATGAAAGAATGGCCTGTACCACTAAATTTCAAAAAATTCCTTTTAAATAATTTCATATTGCACCCAACAGCTGAAAATTCTTTTTGGACAGGTCTAACCCTACAGTGGATGAAGATATGACCACTTGCAAGTAAGGAACTTTAATTTTTTCTAGAATAATTCACAAGACGTAGCAATTTGCCAAACCTTAAAAATGTGACAAAATATGTGCAAGATTTTTCTCTGCTTATTGATTTCCAAAAGCTGATTTTATGTTGCAGCGTTTTATTTGGTCTTACTCTTCAAGATACATTGCACTTGGGCCATCACCACAGGGCTTACTGTATCAGCAGACAAGCTCTGATATTTATTACTGTTGCCAGATCTTTATAACATAAGGAGCACATTCAATTTCGTTACTGGCACTGAAAACCAGGAAATAAATTTTCCAACCAATTTCAGGGTAGAAAGCCAACATTTCTTTATTATCAGTGCTGAATGCATGGGGAATTCTCCTTGAAGCATGCTCAGTAACAGACTAACAGACCAGGCTATATTCCTGAAACAAATACATATTCATCACATTTCCTGAATACATGCATATATGCTAATTATTTCCATGGACTTATCTGGATATGGTTCAGATCTTCTGATCAGAAGATCATTCTTTTCTCCTTGAGAGTGTCTCAAATATGTGATCAGGCCATAATGTACTTCTCGTATCATTCTTTGCTGCCACACACAATCCTTGTTCTCAAAACCAAGATATCAGCTAGTACATATTAATTACTGATATAAGTAAATAAGGAAGCATTAGTTGGAACATAACTTATTAGTTACAGATGGAGGGAGTTAACACAAGGCTGCACTAATCTCTGGCATTTGTACTAAGCACTGTATGGTACAAAACTAAGCATTAGCCAAATATAGGGATCAAACACTATTGTGCTGAAGTTAAAAGAATTTTCCAGCATTTTCCCACTGTTGCACAGACTTCTTAAAGAAATATACTCGTTCAGTAACAGCATCAGGCACAGGATAAAAATATAAAGAATGTCTCATGTTTGTGTTTTTCAGTTATATGGACTTTGCAGTGTGACTGCACCACCAGACAATTTCAGAATTAGATCTAGCTGTTCTCTGTAGGAGACGGTCATCACTTGGAAATTATTAAAACAGACAATAAAGTATTAGGGTGTGTGTAGTGACTGCCTCCTTTACCATCATCAGCACCCTGGTAACTCAGTCCTAAGACATATAACTATGCAAGCAGATACCCAAACATTTTCCAGATAAGACACATCATATGAAAAATTCAATATATCAGACCTTCAGTGTAGGAAGCAAGTCAAACAATTTGGTGGAAGGGAGTGAAAAGCTAAGACAAAACCTTTTCTCTGTAGTTGCATCTCAATGCTGTTTGAGTCCCTGAGCTCCAGTGAACACTGTGGGGACAGGATCTATCTGACTATATGGGGCATAAGTATCTGTTGAGAGGCTGGTCAACCAGGCAGAGAGAGCTTTACACCAGATATGACAGGGGAAAGGGGGTAGGGCTGGCAAGGCAGGAGCCTTGGCTGATGGGAACATAAGGGCACAGCACATGGCTGAGATAAGAGGAATGTCCTTGAGCACAGGTAAGCAAGCAAGAACAAGGTGCAGCCGAGTTGCCTTGCTGGGAAAGCTCCCAAGTCTCCGCTGGGCAATGGGCGTGGCTGGGTGCTGCTCTCTGGCAGGTCCCTGCACGGCTGCTCGGGGAGCAAGCAGGAGGTGAGGGCACAGGGATGTGGACTGAAAACTGCTGGAATAGTTGGGAATTAGGGGACTGCAATCAATAGGACAAAGTACAGCTGGAGGAAAGCCAGAATTAATACTGAGACAAATACTGTCCAAGATCTGCATGCTGAGACACAGTGCATCCTCCTCAGGCTGGAGAAGCTGATACAGCAGAGGGTTCAGCTGCCTTCCAGAGGGACTTGGACGGGTGGGAGTAATGGGCTGAGGGGGAAGCTCAAGTGGTTTAAGAAAGGGAGTGCAAAGTCCTGCATCTCTGAGGGAACAACCTCAGGCACCAGCAGAGTCTGGAGCTGTTCGGCTGGGAAGCACTTGGAGGTCCTGGTGGGCCACCATTTCAAAGGCCTTGTGGCAAAAAGTCCAAGAGTGTGTGGTGCTGCAGTGAGGGGCTTATTGCCAAGAGGGCCAGGGAAGTGGCCCTTCCTCTCCCACTCAGCATCCAAAGTCATGTTCAGGCCTGCTCAGCACAATAAAGTTGGATTTAAGATAGATTCATTGAAGTCCTGTGCAGGCTACAGCAGTCCTTAAGGGTCCTGAGCATCTCTCACACACAGGGAGGCTAAGAGAACTGAGACTGTTCAGCTGAATAAAGAGAAAGCTCAGGGAGATCTTATCAGTATCTACAAACACCTTGACTGTCTCATGTCAACACACCAGGCAACTTTAATTTCACACACTATGGTCTACATCACTTATAAGAATTTATTTCCCCCCAAACCCTGGAACTATGAAACCAGTATTTTACAAAATGGAAAAATATATATCCTTTGATATATCATCCAAATGATGCTCTGAGCTTTTTCTGTAGTTATTTTGGGTGAAGACAAGTCATAAAATATTCATGTCAAACACACTATTTACCAGTACAAGAAGCGTATGAGACAATCTACGTGAATTTCCATAACGAAAGCAGTTTTTGCTAATGGCAATTGCTGCTATGGACTTTGTAATTTACAGGAAACATCCTGCATTTCTTAATATAGAATCCTATACTTAAACACTAAGAATATACCAGGCCTCTATAAGGAAATCTGACAGAAGCTCTCTTCATGCTTTTTAAATCTCTTTTAAAAGACAAGCAAACCATTAAGGTGCTTATCAGAGACTCATAATTAGGAAGGCATGTACAACTGATTGTTTTAATTATTTCTAAAACCAGGACTCAGCCTTTATAAGCACATTCTATATTGACATTTTTACTGAAATTTCAAGCTTAACTTTTAACTTATATATGATTATTGACTGGAGATCCAAAATACTATGATGACTAATTGAAGTATTCCATCCTCAGTTCATTAGAAACAAAGCAAGTAATAGTCTAAGAATACTGACTATCTGATTAACTGACGTAAAGAGCAGGGAATAATCCTGCCTACCACTTTATTCAATATTTTTGGTTTTTTAGAGAAAATTTACATACCACAATAAAAAAAGGCAAGTTATTGCTCACTAACCTCTGCTTCAGCTGCTTGTGATTGGAGGAGCTGTCGTATACGAAGAATATCCTTCTCTATTTGTTGAATTCTGGCCACCCTTGCCTGAAATGAATGGATTTTCATGTTTGTTAAAAAACTCCTTTTACTTACTGTACCGAGTGACAGCATAAAAAGCTTTTGGCAAATACTGCGGACTAAAAAACAAATCTACTTCAGTAGGTACATGCAACAGGTACAACATGCAGTATTTCAAGTGTTCCTCATAATGAAAGGAATGATTGCAAGTATTCAAAATGTGAGTTGTTGGGGTTTCAACAACGAACACTCATTTGGATATAACAGGTCATTACACAGCACACATTTAAGTATTAAAAAATGCTGCCCTTAACTTGCACAGTATTCCTGTTTCTGAAAGTGACATTTTATGCATATCTTTAGCAAATTATTTCACTTTCATCTCAGATATCAGAACTTTACTTGCCTTACAGAGATCTGGGAGCCATTTTTATTTGCAGTGTCTTTGAAGGTATGAGACCCTGTCAGATTTCTATTATATTCAGTTGCTCTATTGATTTGCGAATTTTGCTTAGGCCCAAGCCCTGAGATTTTCCAGTCCTACAAATCTCAAAGCATTTAACAGGCTAAGTATATTAAAAAAAAAATCTACATACCACTTCTTTGGTTTATCTGGGATTTTACACACATCTCTTAATTGGTCTTTTACAGGCATATTGTTACTCATTTCCCACTGCAACCAATATGTGGTTAGGAAAGGGAATGTTAAGAGACTCCAAATGTAATAGGATACATGTACTCCACACAAATTGTACCGTGAAGCACAGCATGCATTATCAGTTTGTAAAACAGTAAGTGCACAAGCTTGATAATTTAATGAATTCACATCATTTGACTTTAAATGTGGGCAGAAGACCAAACTGATTAAACTATTTTTTTTTTTTTTGCACCATGGATAGATTAGTAAAATGGACATATTGATAAAAATATTCTGATGCCTTTACTTGATTAACAATTACAGTGCTACACTAGAAAAAGCAATCTAGTTGACACCGCAAAGATCAGCATTATAACCAACCTTATTTGATACGTTTATAATCTGAAAATGGAAATAAGATGAACTTTCAAAGGGTGCTAATGCCAAAAGATGCACATGCAATAGAAACACAATGCTATCTAGAAAATTTAGAAATACAAAGGAAAATGTAACCACAAAATATGAATTACTGAAACACACATCAGAAGCAACTGTGGGAAAAGCACTATAAGCATCAACATTTAGGAGAGCTGGAAAGCTACAACCTTAAGTTATAAATTTGATTTGATGTTGTAAAGCAAATTATTGGAAAACACATAGAGGCTTCAGCACAGAGACAAACAGATAATGTATCCTATCCTTTGCTCCTGGTTCAAGAAATTTTTAAGTATTGGAAAGATAATAAAAAAATATTTCTGGGAATATCTATGCATTGGTGACACGAAGCATGACTCACAAAATATGTCTCTCACTGTCCTTAAGAATTACTTGAATTTCATAGAATAATAGAATAGTCTGGGTTGGAAAAGACCTTGGAAAGTCATCTATTCCAAACTCCCTGCCAAGGGTAGAAACATCTTCAAGTAAATCAGGTTGCTGAAAGCCCTGTCTAATCCTGAATGTTTCCAGGGATGGGGCCCCTGCTGCCTCTTGGCAACCTCTTCCAGTATTTCACTACTCCAACCACAGAACACTTCTATCTTGTACCTAATCTGAATCAACTCTCCACGAATTTAAAGTCATTACCTCTTCCCCTATCACTATTCCCTGCTAAAAGGTTTCCTACAGGTCCCCTTTAGGCACTCAAAAGATGCAGTTCTCCCCAAAATTTCCCATGAACTGAGTTTCTGTGTAACCAACAATGTAACCAATAAAGGGCACCAAGAAAAATCTGAGTATCTTTATATATGCACCTAAACACAGAAAAAAAAAATTTGCGCAGATGAAAACAATTAAATACTGCATGATTTGCCAAGTGTTACTGACTGAGTCCTCCAAAGGAACAGGAATTCTATCTGCCCTTTCCAATTTTAGTCCAGAGATTTATACATCAGATCATTCTTCTAAACAATTCTTTTCTATTATACGGAAACTGCAGAGTTCCACTAACTTGGAGTGTATTTTGTGCCAAACACTGCAGAAGCAGAAAAAAGGAATGCATTTCTTGCCCAAATGGTAAATGGGCAAATGTCTGAGATATACAAGGGAACAAGCAACATCAATATTTTTAACTTTAGAACCTACTTGAGAAATATCATCTTGATTTCTATTTGTTCATACTACATTCCCATTTATTGTTATATTTACTTGTAACTTTTATTAACATAAAATAGTTATATAAAGCAATGTTACATTTAAAGTTACATATTAATTGGCTTTCACAGCCCCAGTAAGGTGTCTAACAAAACAAAAATAAAATTCCTCCACACTCACAGTGACCGAAAAATAATCACTATATAGAAAGTAAAAATAAGGAATAACATTCTGTTTTAAAAATGTTGTCTGCCTTTTTGTTTGGTTGGGGTTTATTCCAAAATATACACATATAATAGACAAATGCATTAATAGCTCGGTATACATACAAGGCCACTGTACAAATATAATAGTGCTGAAATGCTTATCCGCGTGAAACTCCAGGATCTAAATTTTCTTTTAGCTTTAGCAGTCTGCTGTTTTAGCAAACTTTTAGAGATCTTGTGATAAATTCTCTTAAAGAATGGTTATTTCATGTAAGATTTTAAGGAACTCTTAAACTCAAAAAAATTAGATCCTTTTTGTTCTGACTTGAAGGAAAAATGAATTCTATGTGAACATGAATTCTGTCTTAGAATTTAAGTATTTTTTTAGTATCTTACAGAAATTAAGTTTGCTTCTACTTATTACTACATGTATCAGCTACGACCTTTGGAGAGTAAAAATAAAACATGGCTAAGAATACTTTTTGCTTTTTTTTCAAGTAAGCACTACTATGTGAAATTACCAGCTTCAGAGAATAGTTACAAGTTAGTGTAAATCAGCTGAAATAAATTGCCAACAGGCTTCTTATCCATCTTTCTGAGCAACTACTGGGCAAGTGCTTGTGAACAATCTTCACAGAAGACATCAACAGTGAATTGCTTTAAGTTAAACTACTTCAGAAGGAAACAAAGCCAAATCATTCCAGAAAAAGAATTTAAACAATGGGGAAAGCCATTGTTTCAAGGCCCACGAGAAAAGGCAGCTGCAGTAAAGTGCAACGACTACTTGGGCAACTGCAGGTTACCAGCCCTCTCACAGAATAATCTCTGGGGCTCTCGATTCAGAGGTGTCTGCAATGCCAGCCTGTATGTAGTTGAAATGCTCCCTCCCTTCATCCGACATTTTGCATAGTATTCTGTATCCCAATCACTTTGGGTGGAAAGAAAATAGTGAAACTACAGAGTTGAATATCCTTGCCAAATACAAATGTTTAATGTTGCGCATTTAAACATCATGGTGAAATAAAGAAGAAATTTCTCTTATGTATTCGTACATCAATGACCTTCTAAACACTTCTGGCACTGGTCCTTGGCAGAATGAAACCAAGAGGAATTACCAGTTAAATTCACAAGAAGCACAGGCAGAAGTAGTTACTTTGTATTCAATCTTTATAGAGTCACAATAGGCACTGTAATTTCTGCAAGTATGTAAGTGTTACACAGATAAAGAGAGAGTGAACAGCTTCGACAAACCGCACCTCAAACATAATTCAGAAACTCATAAAATGTTTCAACATCATCTTGGCAGCATTCTTCCCCCTACCAAATTTAAACCCCTCCCCCCAACAATCAAGGCAGAAGCAAATTCCGAGTCAGCTTGATTACTTCCATATAGTGATCTAACTATAGCCAAGTTGTGTGTCTGAATAATTTCTTTTGATCCTTGCCTGAGTGTGTTTAGAATGCTGCCAGCAGCCTCGCCTGCCTAATTAGCTTGATTTACCTTCCTCTAACAGCCTGCTAACAGCAGCAGAACTTTGCTGGGAGTTTTGCTGTGCAGGACCTTCACTCGGACTGGCTGACACAAACTGCACAGCTGAATCCGTGGAAGACATCACTCCTGCTGGTAAACCTTGATAACAACCCCACAGCTGCCAGATCAGAGCTGATGCCTCTCCAAGCAGACTGAACTTGGGCCTGTCTGAGAACATCAGCACAGACAAATCCCTGCACAGCCCTGCACACATAACCCGACAGCTGCAGGGTATCCCTTTGGCTAAAAACTTTTAACTATAGGAATTTTCTGAAAAGTCCGACTAGATTTCTCAAAAATCTAGATTTCTTTCTTTAAAGTTTAAAGCAGCTATTCTGATCACCTCTCGTAATCAGAACAGTTGCTTTAACTTGAATGTAAAACCAAATGAGAAATGTTTCTCATGTAGCAAAACTTCGTGTTGAGTCAACCAAGCAAGGGAAATAGAGCCTAAAAAGACTTTGTATTTAAAACACAGATAATTGTCACATTCACCATAAATCCCCTAAATCTTACTAAATTGGTTATTTAATAAATCTAGAAATAAATTGCAATTAATAATTCAAATAGTTGCTTTCCTACTATGGGGGATTATTTTTTATAATCACCAACCAATTGATTCTTTAATTTATGGTTTGCACGATTACATTCTGATTTATACTTCCAAATGGGTGTGCCATACAGTTAGATATGTACATATCCTCATCATGAATGCAAAGCAACTCTCGGTGAGAGCAAATAACTTCCAGATATGTATGTGAATTACATTTTACTTGAACACCTTGTTTGAAGAGATTATCCCCTGATACATCTTTTCTTGCTAAGGAAACTTAAGAACAGTAGCTGGATTTTATCCTAAACTTACAAGCATGAAGAAACCCAGCAAAAAGTTGCAAAATAAAGCAGTTGCAAATTCACTGGCTTTTTTGAAGCTAAAATGGTAGCAAATTGTAAGGAAATTATCATTAAAAACTATTTTCTCTTGAATACATGGTCTACATCTGCTGAATCAAAAGGCTTAGTTACAAATGGCAGATGAGGGTGCTTTTTGCTGAGCAATTATTTCCTTCGTCACGATTCCTATTCATTTATTTGAAAAACTAACTAAGTATTGTGTTTACACACAGTTTAAAGATATAGTTACCAATCATTTAATCAACAAGCAAGAAAACCTCTTCTCTTGCTTCTAACAGTGAGTCAAATTCTACCTGTGCTCGCTTCTCCATATCCTGACAAGTGCCCAGTTGTTCTTCCATTGCAGCTCTGATTTGCCTGGCCTCATACTCCAGCTGCCTTCTGGTCATATCTGTTTGCAAGGAGAACTGAAACCAAAGTACAGGGAAGGCATTTTAGCATACAACATTTACATAAACAATGTATTTCTCAGAACAAAAAGCAGAACAAATTTCATAAACAAACAAAACACAGTAATACTTTCTTAAAACATGACTGCGTTATGAAAAACAAGAACAATAATGTTCAACCAGCAGACTGCAGCTGACTTTTGTCAAATGACTAAATATAATAAATAAGTACTGAGAAAATATAATTCCTTACAGAAATATCTGAGTGCTACCAACAAAACTGTGATGTGTGCCATCTGAATTGATATTTTCAAATATATTCAGAAGTATTAAACTACTGCACACAGTGATGGTATTCATAACTGCTGCTATTTACCTTATGTCTAACTACTCTGTGAAAAGAACACAAGTGTTAAACCCAGGAGCAACAATACAGCCTAAGGGAAGACTTGAACTAAAGAAATTTCGAGGCAGGAGCAAAGCTCTTCACTGGCTTTGGACAATTACTCAGTCTGTAAATAAATGAGTCTCCAAGAGCAGTCCTTCCAGAAGACTTCACCAAAGTCAATTCAGAAACTCAAGACAATCATCTGCAAGCACCAAATAGGATCTGTCATTTTTCTATGTCTGGACTAAGTAGTAATGGATATAAATTCCACAAAATGCCTTTAGTGGAGATGTTAAGTAATGCATTCGAATCCTAAGAGCAGCTAAGTGAAATCATTATCTATGGAACAGGGGATACAATCTTAAAACCTACAAGAGAGCGACACAGATACAGCTGACAGCGTTCGAGAATGGGTTGCACTTCCTCAAAATCTTTTTCAGGCCTTCTCCCTTGGTTCTGTCGCTCTGCTCAGCCAGGACTCAGCGTTACTTCCGCCCACTCAAGAAGTATTTCTATTGTCTGTTTCTATATCCAGAAGGCTGACTGATCCTTCATCAGGTGTGACTCTCTCAACCACTCTTCCCAACTCTTAGTGTGAAGGAATGTACTTCTAATTCATCCACATTGCTGACATCTAAGAGGAAATCCTGCATTATGTGGAATATCAGACATCTTCAGTATCCCAGATAATGGTGATGACTATAAATAGTTTGGAAGTGCCAAGGTAAAAGCTTACAGCAACACCTGCATAGGCTATAGAATAATTTTACTGATGGTTATGAAATTATAGCTCTTGCGTACATTGTCTTGTGTTAATGCTACTCTCAAAACTAGAAAAATCCACCAAACAAAAGAACAGGGGGGAACAGATTTAAGAGTTAACTGATATGCAATTAGTTTGTCATAACGACTTCTCAATGCTCCTCTGTTTTCACTGACATTTATACTGATATGTATGAATTTTGATGTGTAAAATTCTATGTGAAAACACACTTTTTAGGCTAAGTTATCGTTACATACTGAATGAAAAAAAAAATTGAACTTAAGTGATACTAGAGAATGACACCAAATTAATAAAATACAGCATCTAAACAGAGACCAGACACCTCACGAGCACCCAGAAGGTACTTACATTTTCAGTAAGGGGGAGACTATCAATCCTTTTAGTCAGGTTCTGAAGCTGGGCATAATACCAGTCCTTTTCTTTCTCTTCCTTCTCAAGCTCCGCAAGCAACAGAGATCTATGAAAAGCAGAAGGAGCAAGTGTCTCACCATTAACTCCTCATTTCCATCTGGAGGTTTGAAGAAGGCACTAAAGGAGACATTTGAGTTCAGTTCCCTGGCCCTGGCTAATCAACCTATCCACTCCTCTGTGCTAAGCATTTAGGTCCCCATCTACAAGAGAGAAAAATATACATATTTCTCTAAAAAACCCACTCTGAAATCCAAAGCTAAGAGATCTTTTGTGAAAGTAAAACCAGTTATTAGTTGAGTGTTAACTGGTACCCTGCTTCTTTCAAAAATGTACTTCGTATAGTGAAACAGCATTTAAGAAAAGGTCTGTCACAGAAGCAAGTACAACCCTCAATTCTGAATTACTGTATTGAGAATCTTCACCTTTGTACTGTCCTTTTACTTGTTTTGTCACCCATAGCAAAACTATGGGTAAAGTACACAAAATAAGCCATTTCTGTGAATGTCTAAAATACTTTAAACTAGTATTTTCCACCAGATGTCATAGAGAAGATATATTTGCAGCTGTTAAAAGCATTTTAAATGGCCATCATAACCACAGTGCATACCTGAGTAATAACTGAGGAAGACAAAAATAATATATGTAGACTAACAAGGAAAAAATCTGTTAGAAATTTCATGTACTATTTTATCAATCCTCCATGAACTGAATTTTATATAATTCTAAATCTTACGGAAATAATGAAATAATGCTCATGGCTACAATACTTCTCAAAATATGTATTAAAATTTCCCAGCAAAATCTGGCTAGTAGGAATAAAGAGAAAAGACACTTTTTTTTTCATGTAAGTTTATTATTTTCTTTCTAACACTTTCTGTGAGTACTGTTCTTCCTTCTGATGTTTTAATATTGCTCATTAACAGAAATGACAAAATCAACTCTTAGCCAGAGGACAGAAAGCTGCATACAAGTTTGCCCAGTATTATTTCCTATCCCTTAACCTCTCCATCCCTCTCTGGCTGTGGACTTTCTGAGCAAGAGCATATGAACCTTTACAGAGCACACAAATACATTATGGATAATTACTGTAAGTCATTAAGGAACAATTACATAGCATACAATAAATTTCCCCTGACTTTTTTGATAATGCATCACAGACATTATTTGAGAAGGTAATTCATCTTCCACACAAAACAAAGAAGAAAGGATTTTAAAATTTGTATTTAAAAGAACCTGTTTGACTTATTCCCTGCTTTAAAAATGTTTCAAGCTAATTTTGATGATTTAATATTTATTCCATATCCAATGTAAGTGGGTTTGCATGTGTGCAAATGGAAATGTAAAAGATCCCCCCCCTCAATGTGAGACTGGAGGACTACACACATCTAAGAGAGCTAAATGTTTGTAAACATGAACAAAATGACATAGATTTCCAGATTTGATCCAACAGTCATGCTGAAACAGATTTGTTTTAATGATGTCAAGGTTTACAATAAAAACGACTGAAGAGAAGTAACAAACAATTACCATAATCTGGCAGGTAACTGGAGCAGTAACACAAGGACAGCAGTAATTCTTCAGTCACAAGGATGTGGCTGGCAGAAATTCCTGAAGTCCTTTAGGCAGAGAGAAGGCAAAACTAGTAGATGGTGCTTGGGGAAAGCTTGTTGAGAAAGTTTTTTTTGCCTTCCACCTGCTCACTCTATTGCCACACAGCCCTGGTGTCTAACCTCTGGACAGAGTGTAATTTTTACCTCCTTGAGTACCCAGGCACCAGTTGCGTCCAGGCTGTGAAATGAAATCTGCAAAAGCACAATTAATGCAATCCTCATAATAAGCATTTTTACTTTTAGGACTTGCAAATGTGAAAGGACTGGTTAATTCTGCCTCTAGATGTCAAAGAACTAGTAGCAGAAACTGGAGGAATTACTTTCAGCTGAGTAAACATGTGATTAAGTTCCTCTTATGACATTAGGGTATTCAGTACGTGAGACAGCATGTCATTCAATCTGTTTTGACATGCACAATGGATTCTAGAAGCAAGAAAATAACATAGAAACCACTAGTGCTGCATAAACAACATAATGCATGACCCAAGGGTGACTTGTTTAATTTAATATTGTCATTTTGTCTTCTGAAGTGATGCCTCATTTTGGATTACCAGTTTGGTATCACTGCTCCAGGAAAATTCAGGTTTTAACAATCTTCAAGTTCTCTCAGCACAAAACCTGAAGGGTTGCTACAACTACAGCAGGCTGCACTTCAGTTTTCTTGAAAATAAGCCGCAATAAGCAGCAGCTCTCTGTAGATGTGTCTGATAAGCTGTTCCCCACATTTAACATTACTCTCAGATCCTATTCCAACCACAAGTACAGCGGCTTCTCAGCATCCTGGAGCTTCTTGGGGTTAGGAGAGGATCTAAAGTAGAAGAGCTGCTATTGGTGATGAATGCAAGATGGAAAAAAAACAGTGCAGTTATTCCATCTTTTTTATAGCCCAAAGATGTTTATGACTTTCACAGCATCAGAGAAAATTCTGTTCTCTGTCATACCGTGTCAAGTTCAGTGAGAATTCAGCAAAGCAAATGGAGAAAGCTTTTGGAACTTTAAGCTGTTTTAACGAATTAACAAAAAGTTTTCAATTATAGCTGTTAAAGGGTGGGTTTTTCAAAGACTTCTCATGTGTTACTTTTGAAGCTACCAACAATACAGGAAGCTGAATGAATGCAGAAAACTCTTAACTTCTTTTAGAAGTATTTTCTGCATAATTATGTCAATATTATTCCTGGCTAAAAGAGAGAAGGGAAACAAACTATACGTTACTCTATTTGCATTATGTAAATTACAACCATAACTAAAACTTTCACTTCAAGTGGTGGGAGATAAAATAAAATCTTAAAAAGCAGTGCTGATACTGTGAAGTTTCAGGTAAGTTAAGTTTTACCAGCCAGCCAAAAGGAGATAAACATAATGGAAGAAAGAAGCCATGAGACAGAAAACACTCCAAATCAAGATTAAAGAAATAAAAAAGCAATGGCATAAACTAGAAGGAATAAAGAAGGCATACAAACATTTTCATATAAAATTTCTAAGAAGACTGTCATATTTAGTGGCAAATTACAGAATTTAAAAAGGTGAGATTATTAAATTTGCTAAATTGCCAAGGGCGAACAAACACAAAAATTAACCTGCAGTGTACTCTGAAAAATTCTGCTGCTGAGATAATGCTCTTACTAAGTATTTCTGGAGCAGAGAAAGCAAGAGATATTTTATGATTAAAGTATTCTAAACTGGCAATTTAAAAGCTTAACGCTGCCGCTGCCCATTTTTCTATTTTTTCTTTTTCCTTTGTTTTTTTAAACTTTAGAATTAGAGGAGAGCCAAGCAAATGAGATACGTGCCAATAATCTCATCTTTATTCTGGAAGGTGAATCAATTGATAAATTTTCTTCCCCTCAGTCAAGTGTGGTTGGGTTGACCCTGACTGGATACCAGGTGCCCACCAAATTGCTCTAAATACTTAAATACATCATTTAGTCCTCACAAACCACTGTTGCCCATAAGCAGCATATATTGTGCCACCATATTAAAATACAGAGTGGAAATGGTCTCCTGCTGCAAATTTCTGAAAAATGTTATTTTATTCTATATTATTTTAGGCTTGTCAAGTTCTGCAAGTTCTTGGAAGTTTGTTTAAGTGCAAAAATCCAAAACTGATCAGCAAATATATATATTTAGATACACAGAAATTTAGTTAATATGCCAAACAAGTTTAAACACAAAACATAGGAATATAAGTGATTAATTTTCTTTTAGAAACGGTAGTGATTTTAGATGTACAGTCCTATACCCCCTCAAGTTTTGATTCATCTGGCCACCCAGGGTTCTCATCAATACCCTACATGCTTCCACATGTACCCTGAAACAGCTTGAAGAATGGAGCAGTTTTGGATTATGCATTACTTTACTAATAATGAATCCAGATGAGAGGTGGCCATGCCTCCATAGATCCATCTTCTCTACAGCACAAATACTTACCCCATCAGCTATGACAGTAACAGTGCCTAAGCTATTCTGAAATTAACACATCCTCATCCCTTTTCTCCAGCATTTTTTGGAACACAGACTGGTTCACTGCCTAAGCTGTCTTCACTGCCAAGAAAAATGCCCAAAGAACTATCACCTCAGAATCCACTAGGGTAGGGAAGGATCATAGCTCATAAATCAGAGGTGCTAATCACCTTAAAGTACTCTGGCTGCTATAAATGCTTCTTGTTCCAAGTGAGCAGAAATTCACTGGAACCTCACTGAAAGTTCCAACTGTGTTTAAAACTGTGTTTAAAACACAGCACTGGAAGAATACAAACAAATGCAGAGTTTGTTAAGAAAGTAAGTAACAGATACATCAGACTCTTGAAGACTGAGATGAGCAAGCAGATAAGATTCCCAAATTCCTAAATATTCTTATACAGCTCCTCAGGAATCTACATTTTATGAGACAGAACAAATATCATTAGTGGTGGTCCCAGCCAGGAGAAGAAAATAAATAGAGTGGCTGCTAGAACAGATCCAGTATGGACCAGTGGGAAGCTACTTTCATTCAGCTGATAGGACCAAAAAAATGGGACCCGGATAGTATCTTGGAAGAAAAGCATAATTCTTTCAGGTCTTGGCTGCAAAATTTTGCTGAACTCCAGAGAAAATCCTTTAGAGGAATGGTTTCTAGAGGGCTGTCCACAACCCACTCGTTATCCACAAAACTTTTCTATTACAACTTCAAAATGGATTTTTTTTGCTTGTTAATATCTACTATGCTTAAAAACACTGTGTTGCAGTTTATCTGGTTTTGCAGCCCACAGCTTGATATCCCAACCATTAAGTAGGACCAAATCTTTAGGAAACCGTATCATGCAGATGGGCTTCTGAAAACATCTGGTATTTCAATCAGGTGCATTTTAAGAAATAAAGATGGCTTCAGTGGAAACAGCTGCATGTCTTACTTTGCATTTCCTTTTGTAAGTGCTACAATTCTGTATTATGACCTGAAAGTATGTTCTTGCTATAAATGGGTACCACTGCCTTTCAAGAAAAGAAATTCCAAGATTTTGTCAATACAAAACATCCAATGGGAACATCTTGATGATAAGAACATGTATTTTGTTTAGCTGATACATTTGCTGAGAGAGCAGAGTAACTAGGTAAATGTCTGCTAATAGTAGATAATTCATAAACCAGTTATGGTACTTAATAACCATTTGCAAAAGAGAGAAAGTGATTGCACCCTCACATTGTTACAGCTTCAGCATTTATCAACAGTGGTGAGGAGATATGGAGGTGGTTAGAATGCTCCATCCTCACTGTTTAAATATATTTCAGACAGTGACAATCTGCTTATCAAAACAAAAAAAAACCTTTTAGCCAACAAAGAGCAACTATGAAATGCATGTATGAAGAAGCAGGAAAAACTGAATGATACTTCAGGATTTTTTTTATATTTTTCTGCATGTGCATCTAAATAAAATCTAGATTTCTGGTTTCTTACCTGTCAAGATAAATGACAGGTAAATACACCACTGATCAAAAACACATTCACGATAACTAAATACTAAGTGTGTCAGTACACTGCCACATTAAAATTAGATGTAAACCCATACTGGAGGAATAAACAAATAAATTTACCTCTCTTTTTCTAGCTCTTCCAAGTAACCAGTGCTTTCTCTGCTTCCATTCATAAAGCCTCTTCTTGGAAATGACCCCATGGGGACAGGACTGCACTCCCCTGAGCGGCTCGACACGGACCCTTCCCGGCTCCCATACGAACGCACAGACACCTTTGGCCTTAACTTCACCCCAGCAAAGTTGGTGCTTTCCAAATTCAGTTCTGGATAATAAACAGCAGAAATCTTTCAGAGCTGAAGGTTCAGCAGCACAAAGTTTGAAGATCGTTTCTACCTTAATTTCTTACTTCCTGAACAAACCCATGGGTATTTTTTATGGAAACATTTTGCACAGAAATGCAGTGAAAATACAGTGAACAAAAACAATGGATATGGGGGACAGTAGTTATCTGAGCAGATGGCCAAGTTGCAATCCTGGCAATCAGAACAATATCCCCACAAAAGCCTGCCTGCCTCCGTCCCAGAGGTCTTAAGAAATGGGCAGAGTTTTGCATAAACATCATGTGAATTACCTTGTGAAGGAGTCTTGTGAATTACATGTGAATTACACTTCCACAACAATTTCTTTTCCAGAGATCCTGCAAATGCTTCACCATCATGTAACAGATGACTACTCTGTTCATCACAAGGCTCTTAAACGTAGACATCCCTATGAAATTTCTGGGTCAGTGGCAGGGATAACGGCTGTGTGCAGGGAGTTAGTGGTCTGGGCTTGCCGGCACTTCCCATATAATGGGATGATGCGCATTCCAGTACACGCTATAGAGAAGGGACCATCAATTTGCAGCATGACAGAAACAATTCCAGTAATATACATGGAGAGGGCAGGACACATAAACAGGTTTAGAAAATTGGTGGAACTACACCAACATTAACTTATAGGGATTTTTTTTCTGGAGAAAGAAATGTCAGTTATATCAAAAGCAATTAATATGAAATCCTAGAGTAACAGTAGCCAAAGTAAAAATGGAGATTTTTTTTTTTTGAGAATGTGTCTTAAAATGTTTAGCAAAAATGTTTAGGCACCGAAACTATGCCTAATCATAAAGATCAGCACTGGAAAAAAGATACAAATTACTTTGAAAATGTTATCCCAAATTAAAAACAATGGACAAAGAAAAGAACCTACTTAAAACATAAATCTAGATTTACCTTTCAGTCGTTCTAGCAAGTCAATTTGTCCAGAAGATGCCATTGCCTCATCTTCAATACTTCCTTGTAGCTGTTTCAGTACCTCCTATAAGAAATTAAGCCTAATTAAAAATACTTACAATAATAACCCACAAAGTAAATATATCCTATCTTACCCTAAAGTGCAGGCTGATGTAACAGCTGCTGAGACACTGACATAAATTATATTTCATGTGAACAGTGATCAAGTGTCTTAATTTTAACTGCCATCAGATATATTCTACAATGTTTCCCCCAGCACTATCATGATGTAAAGTGTATCCCGCATAAACCAACCTGGCAGTTCAGTCTATTATCTGGAAGTTCTTAAATTGAACACCAGTTATTTTGAATTAGGAGATGGTGAAATGTAAGCACAGAGAAATCAGTCTTGTAAAAATAAATTTTGCCTATGTAACTAACAGAAAAGTATCTTGGCTAGAAGTAATCCCCAGGATTTGTTTTCTTTGAGGGCTTAGCACCACTGTAAACCTGCAATAATCATGTTATTCTTACTACAAATGCAAACATTACCATGCCTGGGAGCAAAAGATTTAGGTTTCCTTTACAACATCTATTATTTGCATTATTACTGCTTCTATTTCAAGTACCGTCAGGCCCACCAGAAAGAGATGTAGACTCCTTCATGCAGCTGGAATTTTTGAAACCCAAAAACACTGCCATGTGCCACTGAAACTATGTATGATTAAAATTATACAGCTGAAAGAACATAGTTCTGATGCACAAAAAAA
>VYXF01000338.1:175492-199817 GCA_013397295.1 Polioptila caerulea
TTAAAACACAAAAAAAAAAAAGTTCAAAAAAAAAAAAAAAAAAAAAAAAAAATCACAGAAAACAATGACTATTACGTTAAAAGGGCCTGTAGGCCCCCAGGTCCCAGATGCTCAGTGGCCTAAATTCACATAGAAAATTAAATGCAAGTTAGTGAAACTCTTTTCAATATCATCATGACAGATGCATCAATAGCAAGAACAAATAAAAAAGACTGGCTACAAGGCAAAAAAGCCCTTACTGGAATTTAAAGTACCATTTTTCATACTGTGCCACAGAAAATGTTTTTAGAAGCAGCAACAGTCAGGAGATGAAAGCAATTCTGAATAATTAGAAGGTATTCTGTAATTTTCATACATAGATTCTGCACACAGGATTGTACTTCTGTTCAGATCTGAAAATGAATGAATTCTAGACAATTTGAAAAGATGTCTATACCAAAGTTTAGCCCTTTTAAGAGTCTAGTGTACCTTACTGTCAATATTGGTGAGTTTTGCAACTTACACAGAAGGTACCTTTTAAATGCATTTTTCTCTTTTCAAGAGAAAAAAACATGGCATCTACGAAAAGTGAAGTTTTTATTTAAATAGTGCAGTAATGAGCTTTTCTCAAAGTGCTGTTACTTGTATTTAAAAAAAAGAAAAGAAAAAAAAAAAAAAGAAAAAAAAAAGTAGAGTTAAAGGATTTTGAGTACAGAACTGTGCAGAGTTCTGGGGAAATAATCTCAAGCCCTCAAGCCCTAGACTCAGACCAAATGATAGCAGCCCAGCTCCTGCAGCCTCTGCCATGCTACTCTGGGAAGACTAAGTCTGGAGTACAAACATCCACAATTCCAGTTTACTGATGGAGCCAAGGTGTTTGCCTACATTCATGTCTTATTTTGGACCAGTCTGATGCCAGACTTCCATTCTCCCACACCAGCTGTACCTGGAGTCCCATGGCAGGTATCTGAGAGCATGAACCAAATTCCTTTTGGATCAAGCCAAGCCAGCAGTTACACCACAGGACTGCTGATGGGCATTCACTCCATGGGACCAGGCTGAAGCTAGTTCAAAGACAAAATATCCTGAAATATATATCGTATGTGTGCTGGGTTCTCAACACAATTTGTCTACAGAGCTGCTCCTACTGCACTGCTTGTTAATGTCAGCTTTGTCTGTAGGATCAAGCCTGGGGGGACAAAATCCGTACTCTTGGAAAAACATCTTCCCTGTGCTTGTGCTTTTAAGTATGTTCAAGGGCACCCTCATCAGTCATACAGCCCAGCCATCTCTATGCATAGCATCTGCCCTGTCAGCAAAGGCAGACAAACAACTGATGCGGTGTTTTTCAACGAAGGGCTCCTGCACGGTCTGATGCAAGGGCAGATCTGCAGACAGCAGTTGTAGCTTGAAGTCTAAAAGGACTGTGTGGATACATGGAGTGGCCTTGAGAGAGTTTTTCAGTCTTACTGGAAATCTGTCAACTCAGATAAATTTAGAAGTAACTAATGAATAATTTTTCTCTGAAAACAGCAGTGTTTTACAGGGGAAAAAACCCAAAATCCCACCTCGCCTTCCATTCCCTTTTTAGAAGCCTCTCTCTCACGTGTGGCACATTTGCTGTTTCAGCATATTTAGGATATTCCATATGTAATGGGTCTTCCTGCTGTAAGAACCAATATGAGAAGCTAAAAGGAACTACCATTAGCTTTTCCTGCCCTACCAAATTACATGGCTGAGGTGTACAGGCAGCAAGGGACTGTTCTTTCTAAATACTGGCAACAGTCAAACACTGTCACACTGGATCACTGTGGATCACTATTCCTTTTGATAATAGTTTTGATTGTTAATGGTTCATCCCCATATTCCCCCATGTTTTCCTCAAATTGGTATGTTCATAAGTTGGTGTCCTCCACCCTCTGTTCCAGAACCTTCCCTGTCAATCCCCCATGGGCCAATCCCTGGTTGCACCCCATTGGCCCAGCTGACCCTTGTCCCACCCAAGTATTCCCTCACTGGATGTTGGATTGTAAACCCTGCCCGTTACACCTCCCCTTTCTCTACCCAATTGGTCAATTATTTGTATTTGCCCCGGAGACCTCCCCCATTTAAAAACCCCTGCACACGCTGTTTGGGGCTCTTCTGTCACTGTCCCTTCCCGGTATAAATCCTCTGTGAATTCACACAGGAGGCTCCACTTCATTCTCGCCTCGCTCTTTGATGCCGCTCCTGCTGCTTACAGCCCGTGTGCTTTACAGCTGAACCCTGGGTTGAGCTGCTTCCTACGGGCAGCCCCTCCATGACAGCTGTGTCAGGAGCTGGTCAGGGCTGAGGGAAAAATCTGACACAGTGCATCAGATCACCTTGCTCAAATTTTCTTTTTCAATTAAGTTTTAACTTTCAGTTTTTGTATAATTTCCTTTTTTGTCCAATGGCACATGCATTTTTCTCAAGTTAGCTTTTCTCTGTGTTTCTACATTTCTTTTCTACAGTGCCATTCCTAAGGTGACAATGCCATTATGAGGCTATGACAACCACTTAAAACTCCATCACAGGACACTTCCAAATCTAAGCTGATAATTCAACAGGCAGTTAAATAAAGGAGACAAATGTTAGAGAAGGAGATGCAGTCCCTGGGTCAGGTACTGGTGGAAAATGAGGCTGTATGTTAAAATGACAAGTTTGGGAATTTGCAATTTTACTTGAAAAAGGAATAGAGAAGTTTATTGCAAAAATCTGTCTGGAGGAAACATGGCAAGTTACCTGTTACTGGGTTAATGAAAACTTTTATTTATTCACTTATTTATAATCTAGGATTCAACACTTGCATGCATACAGTTTATATGCATACACTGCTTTGAAACAGTACTTTTCCAGGATAATTTTAGCTTGAATATTAATATTTAATATTAATAATTATAATAGACTATATTATATTAATAATTTATAACCAATATTTTATATTGAATTTGGTATCATGTTTGCTAAAGCACAAAATTAAGTCTACAAGGTTCAAATAGTATCTTTCTGGTCATGCAAATTTCAGTAAGTATTTTAGTAGGGGTTTACAGCATAATTCTAAGCAAATTCTTTACTGACTTAGCAGTGACTTACTGAAAAAATACACAAATATAAGTGTGTAAAAAAAGGCTGCAAGGTTTTTTCTGTTCTTTTAAAGAATGCAAGTCAAATTACTGTAATGGTCACTTAAGTATAACCTAGTTTATCTTGTCCTGTCCAGAAGTATAAAAGAATGTTTTTGGAAATGGAGCAGGCCTTATGATTCATCATCATTTAAAAGGGTTTCTATCTTCAGTCTCTGGACTGTGAAGTACTGAAACACTGTCTAATTTTTGTCTGGTTGGTTGGGTTTTTTTGTTTGGACTCCGTGAATATAATCCTGACGTAAAACCTACTTTATAGATAATTAAATAAGAGAGATCACATCCATCAGCATGTAACTGCTCAACTACGGTAAATAAAAGCACCTTAACTAACAGCAGATGCATCCAGCTAAGTGGTAAGGGTTCTTGTAAATAAAATGGTTTAATGGCTGTGAATTTACTCAACTTGCTAATAAGGAAAGGAACCACAATGGCAGATTCAAAATCCCAAGGAGTCAAGACTTAAAGTGCATTCAGTTTTAGGGAACTGTATGTATAAATATTAATACTTAAGAACATTCCAAAATATGGTGTATGTAAAAAGACATTCTGATGACAATTCAATTATGTTTGGTCTTCTCTAAACACTGTTCTCTCCCCTCCACCTTTAAATATTAAGCTTTATTACTTGTATTCACTTTTGTAATACCTATGTCCATTCAGTGAAGGCCAAAATATATAAAAATCACGATGAAAATTAAATATATTAAATTCCTGCATACAGCACACCAGATATACTCACAGGCCAATTATGTTGGTTACCACTGTATTTACAACACTGGAGTATAAAACCAGGTTTGATCACACAAATACAGAAAGTCTTCAACATTTCAGAGAGCAATCCAACGTATGTTAGCAACACACAAGATGGGAATTTGCATACTGAATGAATAAGAATTCATAGTTAACCAAATCAGCATTATTTTAAAATTACATTATTTCTGAGAGAATTGGTATTCAGGTGTTTAACCTGGTATGCTGAAAATGTAACATAAAATTTCTAAATTGAAAGTAATTTTTTGATCTCAGATGGAGCTGAACATTGTTTCAATTACTATTTAGAAGAGCAGAAAAATAAGTGACATATACTAAAAGAATATCACTCAAATTCCACAAAACCATTAAGTGTCAGAACCATGAGAATACTATTTTTTTTTAGAGATAGTAAAAAAGTTCAAGGTCTTACATGGTCTGTCATAACTACATGAAATTGACAGTGCATTAATTCTGTCACAGTAGAACACTCACAGGGACTGAGGGAGTGCTTGGAAGGAGCTCTTTGCTCCTATACATTTTGGTTAATTATGCTGCTGCTTAATCAGGCTTGGTGGGAGCCCTTCGAATTGCCCCAAGTGCCAAGCACTGCTCTGGCTGCTCAAGCCCATAATCAGGTTTAAATGATAACACTACCAATGACAGCACTGCTGACTGAGGTGGAACACTGAAACAACTCAAACTTTCAATCTTGCGTAAAGAGGAAAGCATTTCTTATGTGAAATGATGTTGTTCATTTCAATTTCCAACAATGTCATTCTCTAAAATGAAAATATTCACCCGGTATCACCATGCTCAGGAGCTGTCACTTGCTGTAACCTCTTACAGAAGACAGTACCAAGATTTTAGTGCAAGAACACTGTCAGGTCAACCAAAGTTACCTGATTTTGCACTCAGAAAGAGGCCTGTCTAAAGTAATGGCATTAACTATATACATCATCAGCTCAATTTCACCTAAATTATAAAAAGAAAGGTAAACAAATATTTTCTTCAGCTTTCTAGCCAATTTGGATCCTGGTAGGAACTTTACAATTGCAAAGATTTAAAAATATTACTTATTGTAAAATCACAAAATGAAATGCCCAACAATGAAATTCCACTGCTGCTGCTTTGCAGATTAAATAATTTCACTAATATTTTAAATAGCTGTGTTTTGTAAGATGCTAAATGACTTTTATAATCTCATTTTTAGTCCATGTGAGCTTAAAAAGATGCCTGGTTGCATTAGTTGTACAGCCATTGAAGTTCCAGAACTTCCCAGAATTAATCACTTGACATTATTTGTAAGAATCCATCCAGCTTATGACAGTTTCTTCCAATAACACATTAGAATTTATTGAATTATCAATATACATATTTTCATAATTACTTCTATTTTGGAGGATCTAACCATTGTGACATCTCCTGCTTTGTCTGCCATGCTATCAAGTGTTTTAATCCCCCGTGTCACTATTCTGATGTGACAACCTCCTTCATGTGCCTTCAGAAAAATCATCACCTCTTCCCTCCTGAAAGACTGGAGTGCATGAGGCACAAAAAACATTTTGCAGATGAAAATCCAACTAAGAACAAGCAAAATAATTTGAGAATGAGGATGCAGGCTCACATTAGGCAGAAAAAAAAAATAAATAAAAAGAACATATGTTTCCTATGATTACTGCTTTCCCTTGCAAGACTTCAAAAGTACAAGTTCTTACATGCTGGTTGTTTTGAAATTAAATGAAAACCAGGCAGATATTAAAAGCAAAATACTGGTGAATTAACACAGCACAAGTTACAGAAGCTGAGAATTTAGCACCTATTTCACAAATATTAACACAGGCAAGGAATGCTACTGCTGAATCAATCTCTTTTCTCCCTATTTGTTCAAACAATGCATTTGCTTAAAAAAAAAAATTAAAAAAGAAACAAACATAATTTCACTCTCAGACAAGACCAGCTATTATAATATACAGTAAGGCTGCTCATACAGGCAGTTAAATACAGCAAATAGGAGAAAATCAGAAAGCTAAGCATTGCTACTCAAAGAACAAAACTAGGTAACACCATATTCTGTCCATTTTTATCACACTTGTGCAGAATGGGATAAATCCAAAGCTGAAAGAAGCTCCTGCTGAGACCAGGGGCATATGTGCACCTGCTGTACAAGTGCCTGTGTTGCCAACCCTTTGGAAGGGACCTGACTTTTAGAGTGCCAGATCCTCTGCTACTCTTGTGTTTCTAATGTTCTCCCTTAATAAGCAAGTAAAATGCTAAACTTCTATATCTACTTGATTCACAGCTAATGGACTTATTTTTTAAAATCTGTATTATTTCAGAATACAAAATACAATTTGGTTACCCTGAAAGCAAAATATTTTGTTAGCTTGCACTGAATGCAGTTGGATTTTGAGCACTGTGTTCAGGCAGAACTGAACAGATAATCTCACTTAATTCTCCCCTACTGGCTTGACTGCCCAAAGACAGTGTTTCTAATGGGGACTGCAGTGGTGCAATTTCCAAAAGGTATGTGACCCACTCACAATGAGACCACAGTCATTCAAAGAGACAGTTTAGCTAAGAAAATGGATTTTAGTTACTTTTCATAAATAATGTGGGGGAAAAAAAGCATTTTTTAGTAAAAAAATGTTCAATTCTTCCTGTAGACTCAATTTCTATAAAGGAGTAACTTTCAAGAGAAATAGTTCACTCATTACTCAACACTATAAACCTGAAAATATGGATTTAAAAACTTCCTTTGCAGAAGTACATTAGAAAGTAACACTGTGTTATGCAAGTATATATTTTCATCCATGCTGGGAGCATTGAGCACACTGACTTTGGAAAGCTCTATTGTAGAACAGGTAAAATTGTATTATAGGATGTACGGATCAACCGGCAAAATCATGATGACATCATTGGCCTAAAAACTGTTATTTCCTTAATATTTCAATCTGCAAACCCAAATCAAATGCCTTTGTTTGGTTTTGGGGTTTTTGTTTCTTTTGGGTTTTTAAGTCTAAAAACGAGAAAGAGTAAAAATAAACTCCATTGTGCAAATTACTAAGCGTTTTTTTTTTTAGTTTACCTCAAACACAAGTTTGTTATTGCAATGAGCAAAGAACAGATCTGGTGGTCAAATTCACTGCAACTGTTACAAACATGAATTGCACATAAATTTAATTAATTTATGCTTTTAATTTTTTTACTCCTTCACATAGCTCCTTTCTCAAAAGCAGGAAACTTATTACACAAACTCCTTGTTACTTGCATCTTTACTTGTTTACTTGCTACTTCATCTTTAGCTGCTCTTCAAAGCACTTTCAAATGTTTTGCATTTCCCTTTATTGATGGCTGCAACTTATGTTCCTGCTCAATGCTCTTCAAAAGGGAACACCAAAATCCAGTTAAGTATCAGAGAAATCAAGACAAAGCACCTCCTCCACAAAGCACTGTGCCAACAGTGTATAGATCAAAACATGTTTTAAAAGAACTGAAAGTTTAGAGAAGAAAAACAAGCTCTGTGAAGACAGCAGAGCCTGCAGTACCACATAAACAACTCCTAAGAGCCAGGAGTACAAAAGTGTTAAAAAAATCCCAAACCCCTTAACTTTGGCCACATCAGCCAGAATGCTGTAAAATTAGACAAATGAAGTTGACTCTAATAATAGAGTTGGCTGGAAGCTGTAAGGAAACAATGCCAGGACAAGGACAGATTCAACACAGGCACCACTTTCTGAGGTACACTCCTTGCATAGCAATGAGCAAATGAAGAGTGTGCTACAAGGCTCTCATCACTTGGTGACACAAAGGCTAATTAAGAAGGGAAAGTTTATGTTCAACTGCTTCAAGTAGAAAGCAAAAAACCAGAAGTTTTCTTCACTATAGTCTGTATCCCAGTAAACGGGATTCTTCTCCGAAGAGCTGTGTGCCAAGCATGCACAGACAGACCAAGGATGATGGGAAACGAATGCCACAACTGAAGGATGCACTAAAGGGGTAAGGTGTCTGCAACCTCACAGCAACATAGTATTTGATGTAACGGGATGATCACAGAATCATTGAATCGCTTAGGCAGGGAAAAATCTTCAATATCAGCCATTAAACCCACCTACGTGAAACCACATCCCTCAGTGCTACATCTACACATCCCTTATATACACACAGGGACAGTGACGCCACCACTGCCCTCGGCCGCCTGTTCCTGGGCTTAACAACTCATTCAGTGAAGAAATTTTCCATAACATCCAATCCAAACAGCCCTGGTACAACTTGAGGCCATTTCTTCTTTAGCCTGTTGCTTGTTACTTGGGAGAAGGGACCTACCCCCAACTCACCACAACCTCCTGTCAGGAAGTTGCATAGAGTGAGAAGGTCCCCCATAAGCCTCATTTTCTCCAGGCTGATACTCCCCAGCTTCCTCAGCTGCTCCTCATATGACTTGTGCTCTAGACTCAAGAGCAAACACCATCCCTAACACTGAGAGAGACCAAATATCTTTCCAAACCAACCTCCTTCCTCTTCAACTGCAGGAACCTAGTGAGAATTCATGTACAAAACCTACTGTTCACTTCTCTTCCATGTCCCCTTCCCAGATTCCCTCTGGCCTTGACTTGTAGACTTTCTGAAACCACATCTCCAGCAGTTCTACCTCCCATGGTAAACACATGATGCAAAACAAGCTTTGTTTTGTTTATTTTCCACTGTCTATATCACAATGTTATGTGATGCCCTTAAATCTAGTATTCAGGAAAACTCCTAATTCCCTATAAACTCTCCTCATGACACTTAGGATCTTTCATTACAGCTCAACAATCTCCTTCCCATCCTGTCCCTCTCCTTTTCCTGTGTCTTCACCTGAGAAGTCACATTTTATTCAATCATGTCACTTGAGGAAGATTTTCAGATTGCTTGATTTTTTTGGCACTTAATATGAATTCTACTATGTCCTTCCTGAGGAGGTTCATCAGAACAGAATATAATACTCATCTTCTAGATCAGCATGTATTCATCCTGACACAATTACAACTGTTCTTGTTTCCTTATTTATGCCAAATAATTCGCAATATCAGACCAACTTTGTGGATACAAACTAAGCACTAAGCTGACAATACGTGGAAAAGTCCTTTTATTTTTCAGGTATTTAGAGTATCTCTAATACTTCTTTCTATGCTTTTGCCTATTAATTCAGTCCCCATCATGTACATAAAATTAAGGCTCTTTTCTAGATGCCATGATTCTTCTAAGCTTTTGGCCATGGAATATTATTTGCCACGTACTCAATTCATTCACTCAATACTGGGAGATGCTTTTGCAACAACTCCTATGTTCATTTTTACCACCATGAAAATCATCAGTCAAACTCTTCTATCTCTCTTTTCCACATAACTCAAGACTATCTTGGAAAGAAACACAGGTAATGGCAGAAATCTCACTAAGGTACCACTGTTTTTCTAAAGTAAAAAAAAAAAAACCAAACAAAGCAAAACAAAAAAACAACCAAGAAGACTATTTCTTCTGCACTTCATTTTCTACCTTTACGTTGAATCATCAAAGAACCAAGAACCTTAAAATTCCAGACAGGGCCACTGAGATGTTCAAAGCATAGTAGGGAAATATCCTCAAGTTCTCTACGACCAGTTGCTGTGGAGGTATCACAACACTGGTTTTGGTCCATGAAGCATCTATAATCCACTATGTTATATCTGACTTGACCTCTTAGCAGAAATAACAACATATCAAATAACTCAGATCAGTCAGAATCCAGATTCTGGAATCTACTTCTGGAAATAATGCTAATATTCTAATGTGCAACAGGATACACTAAGAAATGTGTATTCAGGATTCAAATAAAACATCTCAGGTTATACTGCAGTTTACTTACTACTTGTAGCCTACTCACAAACAGCAATTCCAGACATTACTGGACACAGTAAGTATCCCCAGCAAAATGCATAATTTCTGGTACCTTAGAAGAAAAATTGTTGTTAAGATTTCTGAAGATGCTATTGCAAACCTGTCAAATGTATCTGTCAAATGCATTCATCTACCATCTACTCAAGGAAGCACACATATAGACAGATGACACTGCACATGCATATTGCACATGACAATATGTTAAGCCATGTGTATCAGAGGCCTCTGTGAATATGCTGGGCTTCAAATTCTAATTTGCAAGCACCTAGCTTACCACAACACATTGAACCAAAAACTGCTTGCCAATTAGGAGAGTATCTCCAACACTTTCTATGCTTTACAAAGAGGGTCAATAAACACTGATGGTCAGAGACAGCTGATCAGAACAAAACAGGTTTTCCAGGTTAAATATCAAGAAGTGGTGGCTAAGGAGATTGTAAGGCCACAAAGTGTGGTTTGTCAGTTTAAAAGAAAACAGAATCACCTGCTTACCTGATCAGGGAGACCTCTGATAAGAGCAGTTACACATTCCTAAAGAGAGAATTGCCCAGTACACATTTAAAAGCAAACCTTAAATTCAGTCAGGGGGTATAAGGGGTACAAATAGTATCTGAAATCTTACTCCTAAAAAGGGTGTGATTAAGCCATGAGTATTCCTGATGTAAAGGATCAGCACTTTAAGTCATAAGAGTTAAAAAAAAAAAATCAAAGATCACAAAGTGCAGCTTCCATGTCATAATGGTGCAAGACAGCTAAGTAAGTTTCTGGAACATTCTGAACATCCATCTTCTTTTTTTTACAGACAAATATGGGCTAACAAGGTCCAATCTGCAATCAGCACTTTTTCAGAGTCCCTCTTCTTAAAATGAGACAAACAAGCAACTGTAGCTGCTAAATAACTAACCTGCTGGTCAATCTGCTGTTCGTGATAAAGATTTGTATACTCATTCTTTCCAACAGTCATAAAAAGATATAATAGGAAGCTGAATTTGCAGAAAAAATGAAACTTAATCATATTTAGACACAAAATTACACTGTAGTTCTAATACGATATAAGCTTTCTCACAATATTTTCAAAGCCATCATGACAGAAAATGAAAACCAGTCACCATGGCATCTTCTTTAGCATTGTTTTTACCTTTAATTCTGCTAATTTGAGTATTAATTCACCAACATCCCAAAGTATCCACAACACTGAAATAAATCTGGGATATTATACTCTGGAGACTTAATATTCCTTTTGCTACCACATTAAACTACCGTAGCTTAATACATTACCGTAGCTTAATAATTTACAAATGCATTAAAAATAAAAATCCTCAAAAAAAAACACCTTCATTTTTGCTTTTTTATTTAGTGAAAATATATTTCATCCAACATAACAGCATCACAGGTTTTATTGCCCGGCTGTCTAATTAGCAGAAGAAACTCAAACACCATCAATGTCAATAATAAATCACTCTCTGGATCTGCAATAGATGTGATAGTAATGGACTCTCTAGGACTTTGTCTTTTAAACATTAATTCCTTCAAATGAGCTGAATAAATAAAAAAAAAAACTCCAGAGAAAATTATTAAAACTAAAATGTTTATCTGAAGAAAATGATCTGCCTAAACACTACCCTCCACAATACATGAATGAACAGCTCAGGATTTTCTGGAGAGAGTTTAACCATTATCATGTTTCTCTATAGTGTATATTTATCTGGTTAGAACACTTCTCAAAAATATCAACAAATTTGAATCACTTCTAGTGACAGTCTTCCTATTTGATTTTTGATACATGTGGACACAGTACAGAAGACGCTGAACAAACTGAAAAGTCGTATGTAGAATAAAATTTTAAGTGCACCATATAAAAATTAAAGAGACAAGATTTTGCTCAAAGAGCATCACATACACTAAAAATGGCTTTCTTACACATGGTATCATGAATTACTGATTTAGTATAAAATCAAAGCACTCTAATAGTGAGAGTGGACATCAAGCGTGATGTCACTCTTACACTACTTCTAGAGTTCTGGAGGCTAAGGTAAACATACCCAGATTTTTTATGGGGAAAAATGCTGATATTGATTAGCTATGACATTTAAAAAATAAAAAAGATAAAGAAAGGAAAAAAAGCCATCCTTAAAGGGTAAAATACTTGTCTTCTACAAGAACCAGGCAGGAAAGTCTCAGAAAAAGTCTTCTACAAATGTGGGAGACATGTAGGTATAGGCACAAAGTAGTATAGCTGACATTGGATTATCTCTCCATGAAATTTACAAGTTTTGAATTCAGAAAAAACTGATCATATTTTTCTAAATTCGTCCATAGCTGTGTTTTATGCAGTTACTCTTACATCTAGACACGAACACAATTTTTCTTTATTTATGGGCTGACATTATTATTTCATTGACCATCAAACAGAAAATTTGTTGATTTAGAGAGAACATTTAATCATACCAAACTGCTGTATTTCATCTGACATTAAGCCAGTAAAAACAACTGAATTTCCCAAGTCAGTTACAATACTCTATAAGGGATTTCTTTTGTTTGAACAGTTAATCCTTAGGACAACACAAATTAAAAAACAAAGTGGAGATTGCTTTACTGATCATTTTGGCACCCCCCATTATCACATTTCTCTTTATTTACCCATCATGATGTTTTGTGGTCAGCAAATGGAGTTTTCACTTTTAAGTAAGAGATTTAGCTTTAAACAGGAAGCATTCAGACATAGTTCTTATATAGGTCAGTAGTAGTTTATAATAAATACATGTACAAGATGAGCTCATGTTAAGCTTTTAATTCCCATATGATTACCTACAATTCTGAAATGAAGGGATTATAAATATAGGGCACACTTAAACAATGATTTAACACTGTTACTTCCAAACTAAAATTATTTAAATATTGTCTTTAAAATGTCCTTCCTAACTACTGCCTTTCACAGAATTAAAGAATTAAAGATTAAAGAATATAGGAAATGAGACAAATGGAGCAGCAATCCAAAGAATTACTGGGACACATCCCTGCACTGGGCCACAGATCAAAATTCACATTGCAGGAACAGGGATGTTTGCCATGGAACCACTGCTTGTTTTCCCTTCTGCTGCTCCCCTTCTGCTAACATCTGGGATTTCACTTGGCAAGATGGGTTACAAGGGCTCTGTGACACTTCTGTGGCCCCAAAGGATCATTTTTAACAAGATATTTGGGAAACTTTTTGGCTGCATATATGGCAGCCAAAGGGCTTTCAATCCTGACTGCTCCGGCTCCGCTAATGATTTTGCTTGTAATTATCCTTAATTATGGCACTGGAACCATACAAATCATGCAGTTTCTTTCAGTGCAAAAAAAGCCAACACATACTTTCTCCAAAAGCCTGAAAATTATCTTCCAATTTAAGAGAATCTTGCAATGATCTCCACCAAACTTCAGATTCCACAGACTCCAATCTGACCCCAAGATCATTCCCACACCATCCTTGATTTTGAGCAAAATCAAAACTATGTTGTGACCCTTTCCAAAGAAAATGGTTTGTAACAAACAAAGGGAAGACATGACTTCTTGGTTCAGGTGCAGGAGCAAATATACCTGAGGAATGAACCCATGATTTTCTACTAGAACATGGTTAAAAAAAACCAAACCTAATTAATCTGAACAGTATCTTCTCCACCATCCCCCAAAGTGAAAAGAAATAAACTGAGTTTGGTATTTGAGTTGGAGATTTTTTTGCATTACATTCCTTAGATCTAGAAGGGAACTTTGGGACAGAAAAAAATGAGACTTCTACTCTGAGTATGTTCATAAGCACAGAGGAATGCAATAGAGAGCCACCTTCTGTTGGGTGGTTTGCCAGATTTAAAGAAAGAACATAAAGCCATTCCATATCCCAAATTAATGCCCTAGAGACCAGCTTGTACAGCTGGACTGTCTTTAGGTCGCTGGAAATTTAATTATCTGCACTAAAGCTAGAAAAACCTCAAACAACCAACCAAGAATCCAAACACCTGTATGTGGATGAAGAAGAGGAAAAAAAGAAATTTTTACTCTTCTTTTGTAAAACTAGCAGAAAGATCATCTGTCCTGTTCTTCCCTTCCTTAATTTAGACTGCAATGACAGGGAGTGGAAGAGAGTTACTGACAAATTTGTTGTAATATTATCTTAAGAAAAATAATATAAATGACAGAACTAGTTTTCAGACACGTAACTTGGCAAACAAACATTTTTTCTGCAGTTGCTAATGACAACCATTTCAAGTAGCTGATGTAAAGGGACTGTATTTTCCTTTTAATTTAGGTAGCAAAGACATTTTCATTTTACATGGCCATGCAAGGATTAAATGTATCTGAAATATCTATGCTTTTTTCCAGAGTTTCAGAAAGCAGGAGAATGTTTCTTCTTACAGTGAATATACAGTCTACGTGCTGGAGGAGAAGAAAATTGAGTTAAAATATTTTTAATTGCTATATTAATCAAATTACCATATTTAAAAAATTAAAGATTAGTTGTAAAGGAAGAGTAAGTCGCATAAGATGACAGGGAAGCAAGCAGATGGAGAAAAATATGTTGTATAATATTTAGAATATGCCTACCCTATACAGGAGTATGCACAAAAATACCAACAATTTCTGAGTTGTTAGTTCCATCTAACTGAGGTACCAAAAGCAGACTGGTTTTGCTGGCTGCTAGCAAAAAACAACAGGATTTGTCATTTTAGAAAGAGAATTGTATTAATGCAGCTCTAAGGCTTCCAAAGCTCTGCCCTGTTCCATACTATGGATCACATAGATGCAGCTGAAGGTGTACCTTCCTACTGATTAAAATCCATCTGAATTCCACTTAAGCCTAGGGTTTGCTCCTTGATGGGTGGCTCTGAAGACCTTCACTTAGCCAACAAATACCAACAGGAACAGATCTGGGGGAATTTTTCCCCCAGAAAAGCATTAATTTAGGCTTTGGGAGAGACTGGAGAACTTGGGGTTTTATGTTAAAAGTAACTTCTGCTGAGACCTTAAATATTGTAATTAGAGTATACTCCCAAACTTTTAAAATTACCTGAAAACACTAAAAACCTCCAGTATTTCCCACATTTTCAAGAGCTGAACAATACTTGCTTTGTCAACCTTGGTCAGCACTCTGGACTTACTGCTGGGAAGTTCAGCTGTGCTAAAATGGTAGTGCTTATCACAGCACGCTGGAAGCTCTTTCTAGAAAACAGTTTTGAAATTAAAAAGTAATAATAATAAAGAAATATAGCCTTGATAGCTTTTCCTTTACACAATGTGGAAAAGGACTTCCATAGGAATCTAAAAGCACACAAAACTCTCTGAGGGATTCCCAGTCCATGACACAAAGGGCAGTGACAGAAACCCAACACAGGCACAGAGCCTGCAGTACCTTCATAGTGGACGCCTCGGTTTCCAGTTTTGTGAGGTGATTTGAGTTATCCTCTAGCTCTTGGCGAAGGTTGGAGTTCTCCATCTTTAATGCCTCAACTTGCTTTAACAATTGATCATATGAAGCTGCGGCCATCCTGGGCTACCCTCAGCCCTTAAAAAAGTAAGAGAAAATATTAAATGTAAGCATTTCAGAAAAAAACCCTTCACTACTCTTATGTATCTAACCACAAAATCATCTCTCTCCCCCATTTACCACATGACTTTCTAAACATTTAAATCCATTACACCAAACTGTTAATGACTAGAACTTATGCCAGATCAAGATTTTTTTTCCTGTGGGCTTCCATTTGGTATGCATGATTAAGCAAATTTTGAAAAAAGTTCATTGTCAATTGCATCAGATTATTAGGGAAAGCTAGAACACATAAAAGAAAATCACTGCAGAAAATCACTGCATTATACTCTCTACTACTACTGGCACTTCAGTTTCAACACAGAGAAATTGCAAATAGTAGACCATATATAGTAATTTTTGGATAGATAAGTAGCATCTTCACACATATCTAAAAGATACTGACTGCTTCCTTATTTTAGGAAATGAATGGTAGTCACAGGTGGTCGATGTTCCTAGGAATAGCACACACTCTGAGGGAGATGCTGTATGAAGCAGTAAATATTGGGGAATTTTAACTTTAAAAAATTCCACATCATCAAATTTAGTAAATATGTAGATATTTTATAAGAATATCCCTCAGGCACAAGATTAAAACAAATGTCTTTCACACAAAGTGGTCATACTGCACCATTTAATTTAAAGATGAAAGGCTACTCTTGATATCAAGGCATCCTATACTGGTTTTAGTAAAACTGTAACTGTAATACTGTATTCTCAGAATACCAGCACAACTACTCAGCCATTATAAAGGAGACAGAAACAAATACTTCAATTTCAAACTACAAATTGTTCCCCACTTTCCAAACCAAATCAAACGCCAGCAGAGTTGTTAATCTAACAATGTAAGTTAACTAAGACGTGGCTGATGAATGTTTTAAGCTCTTTAGAATTAATGTTATCAGTTTCTTATTCATCAGCCATTCCAGAGAAAAAAAAGAAACCTAGCATGTCACATAACACAAGTTACCCTTCCAACATAAGTGCAGACATTTCCTAAGCATGTGGCCTGTAACTCAGAGGGGAAAAAAATATAAAGAAACTTACAGGGCAACATTCCCTTTCATCGTTACTGCAGTACTTGAGAAGAGATGAAAGAATTAAAAGCTGCAATTTAGCATTTTCATTGTAACCTCTGACCAAATTTGACCTTACTGCTTGTGTAACCCCTTATAAAGTCCAGTTTCATCTTCCCAATGAAATCAATTGAGTTATCCAGTCTACTTATTCAAAAACATTTTAGTTCCTCAGTACAAATTCTGAAAATTGTGTTTAACCTTTCTAAATTTAAACTGAACAAAATGTAAAGAAGACAGGAAGATAACAAAAGCTGTAGTTCATTTGAAGACAGAAATGTTAACAAAAGCTGTAGTGCATTTGATATGACTGGTTTATTTCCTTTCCAAGCACCTGCCACCATCAAAGACAGGAGAAGGAAGACACCTGCCACTTATGAAATTGTGACTTCCTTGAATGAAAATAATCTGTAACATTTATTGTTCAAAATTTGGTCGTGCTTTACTGAAAATCTCCTTTTTTAAGAAACAAAGGCAGTCTGAAATAACTGCTCTATAAGGTGAATTCTGGGATTTTACTATCAGACTGTTTCACATAAAAGGTTGAGTCTTGTCAAGGACAAAACATCCATACAAACAGCAAAAAATTAGTAAGGGCAGACTGCTTCTGTTACATTTCATGTATGTTTTTATCTATTAAATAACAGTTTCCGTTATTATTAAGAAAATTAATAGCTATAGTTCACATTTCAGAACACACTGTATGCACGAACCCAAGGAAAGGCAGACAGAAATTAAGAAGAATGGAAACTTTTTCCCACTGTCTGTCCTGAATTAGCACTATATTGTAATATTGATAGAGTGTTTTTACTGAAGTATATCAGTAAAATGTATCACACTTATTCATCTACATGTGACTTACAGAAGCTGCTCTGTGCCATGTAGGACATGCATTTTCGATAATCCTTTTCTCCCATTGGTGTAATTAATTACTAATACGAAAGGACAGGTAGCAACAAAAAAGTATCCAGGTTTTCCATTTCCTGTTAATTTTTAGGAATTCTAACTTAGAGATTTGAAAATAGAACAATCAACCCCATTAACAAGATGTACATAAATAACAACAGAAATGGAGAAAAATGGATGAGGGGAGGAGTTTCAAAAATATATATAGAAATATATAAATTGCAAAGCTCTGGTATTTTATATGTGTAACAAACTTAGGTATATTTTTGATAAATGAGTCAGGTTACTGAAGGGGAGATTTGGTTTGGCTTTCCACCCTTCTGATCTAAGGTTTCTTTATTCTCATAACATGAAAGTAGGACATCATCACTAAGAGACAGTATCCTACCTCAGACTAGGAGTCACTTCCTGATTTATTCAAATGTCAAGCTTTGTGGGTTTTTAGATTAAAAAAAAAAAAAGAAATTAGTTAGCTGATTACCACAACCTGGGTAACACTAAACTTTTTTTTCCCTGTTAAATAGATACCCAAAGGAAGCAACACTGTCACCACAGCTGCAACGGAGATGAAAAGAAAAACTGTACATAGGTAAGGAGCACTTCAAAGACATAAAGATGACACAGGCCCATGCTGAAAGCCAAATTATTGCACTGGAGGCAGGCTGTCAGCAAAGTTTCCCCAAAACTAGACTGTGACAGGCATTTTTAAATGTTATGTTATTGACTTTGGCACAAGAAGTAGCATCAGAACTTGCTCCCATAAATTCAAGAGGTTGCACAAAGTCAGAGGACTCCACGTCATACACAATGAATTTGATGAACTGAGAAATAAAGCAGTAGAAACAGGGTAGAATTGCAGAGCATAGCGACCCAGGGTCACTCACCAAGGAATCTCAACCTGGAGCAGTGAAACCTCTCAGCAGCCAGCCTGCAGGGCACTGTGTACTGCCAATGAGACTGGCACAAGAGAGCAAACACAACCCCCAGAGTTACCAAATCATTTTAAAAAGAGGTAGGTAAGAAAAGTGAATTTAAGTGGGTGCAGAGAAAGATGTGATCAGGGGATAAGAGAGTAACTCAAAAGAGATTAGCCAAGCAAACCTTGGCGACCGCAGCACATCAAAGGTGGAATGACACAGCCATACTTTGTTATTAGGGAGCGGAAAACACTGAAGAGAGAGAAGATTTATGTTAAAACACAATACCTGACACAGAACAAATGGGTGTAAATTGGTCATTTATCAACCCAGGCTGGCAACATCAATTAGAACTTGTAGTTCAGCAGAATCCTTGCCAAGCATACTACACAAGAAGGAGCCAGGTTTCATGGCTCAAGAAATGCAATCTTATATTCTTCAACTTCAACATAGACAAATGCTGTACTTATTTTTGATAACTCCAAGATATTTGCTGCTTCTTCTTCTGAAATAATGCAATGCCAAAGTATTTCATAAAAGACACCATTATTTAATTTTAAAATGGGGGAAACTGACAAAAGTAATGCGTGACCACAAAGCAGCTTAGGCTTTCTGATGCTGAACACTGTGTCATCTCTCAGGCACGTGATTTGTAAAGTGAAATCACGTGCCTGAGAGATGACAGTGTTCAGCATCAGGGCTCCATTACACATAAGCTGCTCCATGGATGAGATAAACGCCTAAAAATTAAAACCTGCCTCTGTTTTGAAAACACGTTTTTACTAACTGCCTCAAACTTGACACACCAGATCAGAATTCAGGTCCCAAAACAATTCTTGGATTTATGTTCTGAGTAAAAAAAAAAAAAAAAAAATTACTTATAAATTAAAAATAACTTGTAAATTATGTATTATAGGTTTTCTAAACACAGAACTGTCAGCATAAATAGAAACTGACTGTACCACTTCATCCCCTTCTTGAAGTTTCTCAGTGGTTAAATTACTTGCCTTGAAGAAAGAGTTAAACCCTGGACCCTCTTGGCCAGACTGGTTTCCCAGCCACATCCCACCTCATTTGGAGTAGAATCAACTAATCCAAGGGAAAATAAGGAATACCTTAGACTTGGCCTACTAGTCTGAAGCTCTGCCACTGCACATGCAAACATATTCAACAGCACTAGTGTCAGAATTAGCTGGATCAAGAATAAACAGCTCTGCTTCGCCTCTGTAAGAAACCACTACAGTGAGGGAGAATGGAGGAGAAGGAAAGAACTCTGACCTCCAGAATCGATTTCCTATTTCCCAGCCCAAGGGAAAATGAATCCTGAATGCAACACAACCCACCTTTGTGAAATTCAGTGTAATGCTTCAAAAGTCAACCTCCCTTTTTACACTCCTAACTGCCTTGTTTCTTCACAAAGTGGTCATCAAGGGCAAGAATAGATCCTGAGTTCTCCACATTTACTCTGAAAAAATAACTGTCTTGGAATACAGAAACTTTGAAATTCAAAACCTTCATGTATGAGACACCCAAAATTTAGCTGTGCCACCTCCCTGACCCAGATTTCTCCTCATGAAGCAGCTTCCTCTTCATCTCCTATCAAAGTAAGGTGAAATTGTGACAAGAAATTTCACGCTTTACTGAATCAGCCCTTTGCATATCAAAGAGGAATTTCAAGCTGGATAGAACTCTTTTATGCACTAAAATCAAAATTAATGAGAAGTCTAGATTTATGCAAACATACTGTTAAGATTTAGATATGCAATTTGCTATATTAAGAAAACTGTACCAGTAGCCATTGCCGAGACAGGAATTTACATGCACCCATTTTGATCTCAAATCCCAAGTGACAGGAAAAAACGTAATGTCGCCTGAAAACTTAGGATTTCTTAATTGATTAGAGGGGAAGGGCTCAGCTGCTCAAATGGCAGCTGCTAAACCACTGCAGATTACTGCCCGACTGCCAAGGTAATCTGAAATAGGTGTCAATTTAAGCTTACTTTGCTGGATCATTAGCTACAATGCTTCAGCAGCTGTTGAACAACTATTTTCAAAAGAGAAGCCAGGCTGACAGACAGGCAAAAAATCCAGCACAGCTGTTCCAAGGTAAGTCAGCTCTGTAAGTGGAGCATTTTCATGCAGCTTCCTTATCTATATAAACACTTATAAGAAAGAAATATGTGTAGGGGGGTTGCTGTTCTTATTTTGAACATATCAAACCACGTCAATTTGCATTAGTTCAATTTCTCTGTTGACTGAATCTTGTACTGAATTTTCCATTATTTTCTTTGATGCTTGCCTTCAGGTTTTCAGCTCTGGCAAAATACCAGCACTCCAAGAGGAGTGTTCAAGAACTTATCAAAAACTTGTATCATTGTGTCAGGGATTGTCTTGTCCATTTCTGTTTGGGCAAGCTTTCAAGGTTTGTCTATCTAAAAATGTTTATCCTTCACTGGCATTGTCTAATCCTCTTCTTCCGTAGTCACTGAAAAATACTCCACTGGACTCAAATCATAAAAGCTCATTTTCCTGATTCTCTCCAAACAGCAGAAAAAATATTTCTGCCTTCTCCAGCATCACACCAAAAAATTATGTTATTTCATCCAGTGATAAGTCCAACCTTTACTAAAATGTTGCAGCATACTTGATCCTCCTATCCTCACCTGAATTTAAGAACAATCCCCAAAACTTTGAGCCAGGAGCAGCTGAAAGGGAAGCCATTTTGTCTGGGTTCTCTTCAGCTGGGCAATGCAGATACACAAATATAATGAGCTGTCTGGAAGTGGTTTTGAGTGTGGTTAGAGACAACTAAGAAAACACCAGAATGAGAATTGCCCATGAGTGGAGCAGCAGATCTATACATGTTCTCATTCACTCTGCTTTAGCATCCTTAGTTGATCAGAGATTGAGAAAGAAATATAAAAAACAATAATCACAGAAAACTGCTCTTCATCCAGTTTCTTTTAGCAACAAGGGCTTAGATAAGCAGAAAATTAACTGCAAGTCATATAAGGCTACTCTTTTTAATAAAAATTGAAAAGGATGAGATTGAAAAAAATTGTTAACAAATCATACCAAATTATAATCTAGATTATGCATGCTGTGGATTCCTGGTGTTTTCCACCATGTAAAAAAAAGGCAAAGGCCAGGTGAACAGCCATTACTGTTACTAGTTATCCCACCACAATTTGTGAAAGCGTTAGTCCCTTTAAAACAAGGCCACACAATTTTCTCTAAACTTCAGTTGCATGAAAAAGATTTTCTCTTTAGTTGTTCTATCCACTTCTGCATTAAGACTGCTTTTGTTGACAGCAGACTAAAACACTCAAATGTTAACATACCTGACCTTCCTAAATCCTTTTGAGTGGGGACTGGGTAAAGACTGGACTTTGTGTTTAATTCTTTCAGAAATTAATTCATAACTTGGCAAGAGCTTTCAATCCATCATTATATTTGGAATACTTTTGTAAATTCCATACTTGGCCTGTACTCATCAACCACGAACAGAAGTATCATCTGTTCATCTTAACCAAAAGTGATAAGTGATCCATGTTCTCAGCATTCCGTAAAAGACTGTGAGGAGAAGGAATGAGAACACCGTGGTCTGAACTCTTGTGTGCCCCATTACATGTCAAGCATGATAAAGGTCAAGTGTGTTTGTGTGAAAAACAGAAATAATTTAATGTTTGGAATGTCACTAAAGAATGCTAACAATGAAAAAAACCATTCTTACTAATGCAAAAAAGAGTAAAATCAAGAAGTCATACATTTCAGGCCATGAACTGTCAAGTTCATCTTCTTTACACTGTCAAGAAAATTCCCACTTCTTCCTTTATAATTCTGGTTGGGAAGTTCCTTAGCTGGTTAGTCATGCTGTATTCAGAATATGACTGTGAAAATTCGAAACATGATTGCATTTAAATACTACATTGAACACAAACCACTCAAGACATCATTTGAATCATAACTTACACTGGATCAGGAATGATTCACAAGCCTGAACACTCATCCTTCAAGATGATCATCTTTGTTATTCATGACTAATTGTGTATGCCCTCACTGCACATGACTTGCTCCTGTTTAATTTTACATTTCTCGTAATCTTTACGGATTCAATTCTAGAATGTTTAAGCTATTCTAGAAAAGTCTGAGACAGGTATTTCTTATTTTACCTGAAAACACAAATTCAAAACAATTAACCTGAAATATATCAGTTGTAGTTAAAAATATTATACATAATATAAAAATTTCTATCATATATTATAAAAACAATTTACAATAAATAAGTATTTCTCCATCTTGGGCAACCTATCAGGATTATCTTCAGGATTCCTTTCAGGACTTTTAAGGACAAGAAGACCATTTGTCTTGCATGAAATGTATCAGCACCTGATCACGGAGGTGCTGCCTGAATTTTGGAAAACCATTAGTGGAAACTAGGTCTTTGCTGATAGTAACTTACCATCACAGCACACCATCAGTAGTATGGCCTGTTTGAAACAGGATTTTGCCACACTGATAATAAAAGAATTTACCATAAGTCACCAACATAAACATTTTACCAACTAAATTAGGAAGCAAACTGAAATCCAACATAAGAATCTACAGATCAATTGTAGTCACATGCATTTCCAACCTGTGTTGTATTATTCCATGCTGATATAACAATGGCATAGTGTGACAAGATGTATCAGAACATTTATCAAAACCAAGCATTTTCTATATAGAAATGGAAAATGCAAATATTACACCCGTGCTTTCCTGATTTTTAGGCAAGTTTGCACCCATAAATAAATTAATGTGTTATATTTAGAAATGATCTTTTATTCAATTTACCATTTTAAGCGTGTGACTTACAGAACTGCTACAGTGATTACACAGAATGATACTTTTTTTAAGAGTTGAAAAGGTACAGGAAGAAGTATCACCATAATAATCATCATAATCACTACTGTGCTTTTGTCTCCCTTTCCTTTTAGAAAAAAAGGGCTGAAAACACCTCTGCATCTTCTGATTCTTTTAACATTTAGGCAACTGCTATGAAGACTCAAAATGCCAGATCAGAAATATCTAGTATCACCAATTTACCTTCTGAAACCAGGTATTCCCAATAGTAAGTTCTCAAGTGATGTTTTAAAATGTAGTATTATCCAAAGTATCTCTTAATGATAAGACAGGAGATCCATAATCCGAAAAATAATGGTATATATAGAAAATGTTTTGAGGGGATGTATAAAGGAGGTATTTAAATTGAGACTTTTCTTCATCAAACCTTTTTCGCACATCACTGTATTTAACAGAACAGAGAAGGAGAAGAGCATTTTAGTGTGAAGAGTACTTCAAATCTCCTTAAAAATACAGAAGAGCCTAGCTCCAGGAAATGGCTTTCAGTGTATGTGTGTATCTTCACACTAAAATCTTGACAAAATACTCATAAATCTATTACCTGCATTAGATAACATAAAAATTAACCAAATAATTAAAAAAATTAGGAAAAAAACATTAAGAAGCATTTTCAACAGAACAAACAACAAAGGGTGTTAGAAGTACTTAAAAATGGAAAAAGATCGACATTGTGCTATTCATGTATTCACTGAAATGTAATGAAAATACTTCTGTGCACACTAAGAAGCTGTGTGTTTCTTGCTACGCCTTTAAAAGGCATTTTTCAGGGTAAGACTCTCCAAATCAAGTCAAAACCAGACTCTACTGGTCCTCTGAAGAAAATCCTATCATACAAAAAATGCCCTTTACAGCCCACAGACAAGGTCCTCCATGTGAGTCAACAGGAAGAATACCGTATCTTGACACAAAACCCGAACAGGATGAAATGATCTCTTGGCATATGTGTCCTCCAAAAATCGCCACATTTTTGCAAAAGCAAGGAGCGCTCTGCTAGCAATGACCTAATTACTAGCAAAAAAGCTGCGTATCTGACAAAGGGGAAGAAAGGACCCACTGCTTCATACATAATTTATTAAGATTTCCCACAGCATTCAGGTTTAGTTGCGGACCCAAGCACCTCTTTGTGATGTTAAATAAATCTGTGAG
>VYXF01000338.1:200334-233625 GCA_013397295.1 Polioptila caerulea
GCCCCCGCCCCGCCCCGGGCGGAGCCCCGCGCGCGGCCCCGGCGCGGCCCGAGAACACGCGGCGCGCGAACCCGCCCGCCGGCCCGAAACAGAACACCTGACCTGCCAGAAAAAAATGAAACGAGGTTCGGCGTGTACAAGCATTAAAGCTGCTACACTTCACCTAGAAATAAACTGAGACATTGCTTATTAAAAAGGCTGCAGGAAGCGTGTCCTTCAAGGGCACCTCATTTCTCTGCAGTTCAGTAAAACACTTGTTTTCATCTGCTTCTCAGATGTGAAGTTGTTACTGCTACTTGGCAGTAACAAGTAACAAATAATAAATACAGTAACAAATAACAAACCACATATATGTACATTTAAGCTATGTTGAATCAGAATAAAGTACCAGTTGGAAAAACTCTTAACGACAAACGAATTTATGAAAGAAATCCATTTATGAAATGATTTTATAATCTCCTTTCAGAAATTATCTGTCTCCAAGGGTAAGGATGTAATGACGTGTTCACGAGCATGACTTAAAATCTCATGGAAGCACACTACTGAAATCCAAGAGACAGCAGAAATTAAACCCTATTTCAGCTGTTTGTGTTTGGTTTTCACTTTAAAAAAAACAATTATATAACACGTACTATAGGAACTTTTTGATACAAAAGTCAGCTTTGCAGAAACAGCACAATATTAAACCTTTTAAATCCCCTAGAATGATTCAAGAATAACTCTATGGGCAGTGCAATCCAAAATAGGGCATGACGGAAGACATCTGAAAAGAAGCAATGGTTTCTCATCTAGAGCAGGGCAATGCTCTTCCCTGTGGCAGATGGAGTTCTATGCTTATATAACGGGACATAAGGATAGGTAACTCATTAAAAACATATATCCTGATATGCCTTCTTTTAATCCTTCATTCTGCCTATAATAATTTTTTTTTTAATTTGCATGAGACAAGCAGACATGTAGGACCTCATGGCTGGGGTGAGATTAAATTAAAGGCACGGCAGGCCTGTGCATACATGTAAGCAATTACACCACACATTACTTAAACGCTACTAATTTCATTTCAGCTGTTTCCTCATACCTCCTTTTTCCAGTCAGAGAAGTCAACAATCCACACTCAGAAAAGATGCTCTTTACCAAATAACCTTTTATCAAACATTTTCACAATTAAGAAGATGTATGACACGCCATCTGCTGCCTTCAGGATAGTTTTGTATAAAATTCTTTCTAACTTCATCACCCAGGCTAACTGCAGAGGTACTGCCACTTCAGGTAAAACACTTTAAGCCAAAGTTAAGCTTTGGCCATTAGTCAAGGGTGTTCCAGGCTTTATGATTTTTTGCTATAAAGCTTCTATTAATTACAGTAATCATTGACAAGCTATGGTTTATGGTGGTTTATGACCCACTTGATTCCATTTCACAGCAGCCAAGTTCATCCTCCCCCAGCTGTAAAAAATTGTCACAGTACTCTTAAAAGGTTCAAAGTCTAGAACCTAGCTAGACTAAAGCCATCTTACTTGGTATCAGTGACACACACCACTGCTTCACCCCTCAGAAAAGGAAGCCAAAAATTCTCCCAGTTGTTTTTGTGAAGCTCTCTCCATCCTAAAATTATTTACATTGGTATAAGTGTACATTCAAATAAATACAGACACCACTCAACACCTGCACTATAAGTTGTCAATAGGAGCTGTAGCTTAATACCAAATCAGGTTGCTCCAGTAATAGTTTTAAACCCAAAGAGTGGCAAATGTTCAGTAGTGGCAAGCACCACACAGAATGGAATGATTACATGTGCAAAGATGATACCAGAGAACCAAAGAAACTGAAATACTGTATACTTGAAAGCTCAATGCCACACTTTAAAATGAAAAACTAAGCTTTGAGAAGTACAGTTAATTTTCTAGAACCCAAACTAGGCATATTAAAGATGGAAGACTACATAATGTATTCATTTACACACACCATAGTGCATTTTCTGCAGCTCTGAAAAACTAACTGTAGTTCCCACTATGTGAAAAGATTTTTGCTACTCCTGGTACTGCTTAATCCTTTTTGAGGAGTCACAATCTGAGCAAATTCACTGCTCTGTAGCCTGAAGTCACACATTTATTTGCAGAACAAGCAGAAGCACAAATTCTTTAATGCTTTCTGCCAAGATGACAGCTGAGGGGGAGGGGAAAAGTCTTCCCTTCCTCCCTCATAGTAATGCCCATTCTGTTATGATTTCATAAACATGGCAGCTTATGGGTCTGTGTCACATGCTCTTGCCTCTGCAGCAAAATCCCGTATTAAGTGAAATTCAGTTTAATAAACAGCATGCTTTGACCCTTCCCATATTGCCTCTTCCAGTGGTGTCAAACCACCGCTAAACAGGTAAATATATTCCCTCAACACTGCTTTCTATGCGCAGTACTGGATTTTCCTAATAAAACTGACACCAACAAAACACTGTTTGAGGAAAAAAAAGAGGTCAGGCTCCCAGGAAAAAATAAAGGAATTGTACAGGAAAAAGTCTTCAGACTAAGTTTATTTTTGGCTAGTTATTTTCTGTCTGGAACAAGATGGCTTTTTCATTCTTTGAAAGAAACCATTATCAAGACAGACTGCAAGATAATACATAAACCCACCCTTATAAATCTATTAGAAGACTCAAATCTCTGCATGAATCCATGTAAGCTATCAAATCCAAAGGACAGAAAATTTTAGTATCCAAAGATAGCCATTCATTTTCAAATTACTTCTATGATTTTGGACAATATCCCTGCAGCCTACCCAGCCTAGCATTTTCAAACAGTCAGGCAGGAATTTGGGCCCAGAAATGGAATTGGCAATATTTTTAATGCAACCTATGCGGTACATGTTTCCCATTGCATTTATGAAAATACATTTTGAGACAAAATGAAATTGGCATTAACTGTTGAAACCCACTAATAAGTAGTGCTTATTAGAATCTCTGAGTAAGTTAAGATCTAAATTTTAAAAAACATAAGATACATGCCTCAAAGTATCTATTTGCCACATAAAATCATAACTACTACAACAAAAAATGCAAAGGTTTTCTGGTTTTAGATAGCTGGCTCATAAATAGGAGAATTCTCTCAACCTTTGCAACCTCACCCTCTGCTGCAATACTCTTCTCTCTAGAAACCTTTCACTATTTAATATATTTAAAGTGATTGATATTTCATTATTAGTCACTGAACATGCACAGAACTACCTACCTCAGAAGTCCTGGGCAGGGAGTCATTGGGTAATGAGCTAGATTCTCTTTCTTGTACCAGGAACTATTTTGGCATTACTTGCAAATGTAAAACAATAGTGCTGCTGAGATCTTGCCTTCAGAACTTTCCAGTGCAAGATTTAGGCATTAGCTTGTATTAGATTGCACTTTTTACAAAGGTGGTACTTTACAGATTTCATTGACAAAATAAATGGAAGACATTTCACATCTGTTTTACATAGACAAAAGTTTCACCTCAACACAGGACTCAACGACGAATTTTAGCCACTGTTGTAACCAAAGGTTGTCTTGTGCCTTTCAACTTTATGTGGGAAAAAAAAATAAAATCAATGAAGCTGAACATTCTATTTATTTTCTTTAGTACTGTGAAAATACATGCATGAATCTCACTACCACACACTACCACACAAAGCCCAGGTTTCCTCTGAAGCCTGTCCTTACCATGTGACCGGGACCAGTGAAATTTTGTATATACACGCTTGATTCTCGTAACTTGATCCCATTTGCATAAGAATCACTGTTTCGGCCATTAAGAGCTGTAGCCCTGCTTTCTCCATCAAAATTCTCTCAGATATATTGCATATTATTTCCCCAACTATAGGAACTTCCAACTATGAGCACTAGAAAGGTCATCAGATCCTCTAGATCTGAGGATCAAGAACCTAAAGGACTGCCTTTCTCATGCAGGTGAAGAAAAAAATGAAGAGAACTCTGTCATTGTACCCAATACATCATCCAGAACACATGCAGTAGTCCTACAAAAACAGACAGCAATTTTCTCTACTAAGAACAGATTTTCTACCATACAAATGTACTAAATTTCACTTCTTTTTTTTTTTCCCCCCCAAGAAGTTGTGCTATCAGTTCCTGAACTTGAGATTTTTCCACAAGCAATGACAAGGACAAGCAATGACAAGCAATCTCTTTCACAGGGGTCAAATAACTATCCCACAGACATGTATCATAACCTAAATGAGAAAAGCAGAATAATTCATGCTGTTTAGTTATTTCATAACTAACTCAGAGGTACAGAAATACATCACTTGCTCTTTAAATCCTTTAGTATATAATGCTCTCTACTGTTTGCCAATTCCTTACTTTTGTCCAGAAGTAGTCTGCTCTCTGGGGCATCTCCCACTCATACTTTCTTCCCTCTCACTAAGTTTTTCCATCTGCATAAAGCTTGAAACTTAAAAAAAATTATTCAAGGAGAAATACTGCTTCCTTCCTCACATCTGTTACCTCTAGTGTGGAGCCATGGCCCAGTCTGCAATATTAGTCACATTTTCTGAAAACAGTAAAGCAATAATGAAGAGAGTTTGTTTAGAAAACTTAATCCAGTTAACCCAATTCACCATCCACTCTTCTATCTCACCAATCTAATAAGCACCACCTGACACAACTTTGTGTCACATTACCTATGATTTCCTTGTCTACTAATTAAGAACATCACACTATCCTGGTATTATATCACTTTACTTCCTCTGCTGTAGCTCTTTCAGGCTTGTTAGGTAGTTTACTGTATCTGCATATTGTAATTTTCACTTCTTGCTTCATGGATGATGCTCATTCAATCCACTAAACATCTCAACCCTTGAAGAAATTTGGAAGTTGATTTTAGAGATGTGAGCTAGGAATCTTGTCATTTGTCTGTAATGTACAGAAAATGAGTTCACAGTGATCAGATAAAGAGCTGACTTTCAAGTGTAGCTTACCCTACTGACCGGGCTGCATTGGTAGGTGCCAACCCACTCATTCCAACTGCTTATCCAGTGAATTTGAAAACTTGTAATTGTACCTTTTAGCCCATCTATAATTTTGTTTCAGTAGAGTGTCAATGATATTGAAGGCTGAACATCTTCAATATAAAAGCCCTTGGTCAGCACACCTCAGGGTGATACCTCTGGTGATTTTTTTTCAGACAGAAAGTTATTCCTAGAGGACTTCTTTCATTAATACATACTTTTTCTCTTTTCTCCCCTGGGGCCATAGACTAGAAAAATATATTTAAAGAAAGATAAAAATAATATATTTTCCCATGTTTCTTGGGAAGTGTTAGACTCTGGATCTGTCTGGTGGCAGATCTCCACTGTGTGCACACTTGGAACATTTGCAGTGGCCTGGGTTATAAGATAAAGCCCTATTTTGCTGCTCTTTCATACTCAGCATTAACCATAAGAAGTGACAGTACTCACATGACACATGGATGACTGCATGTGCAAGTGGATGGTCAGATTCAGTTTCTTGTTACACTGTAGTTGACAGTAGTCCCCACTAAAAGACGGATGATACATGGTTATGTAAGCTTTATAGTGCCCAGGAGCATCCCAGAATTCTACATCACTCTGACAAATGGAAGCTCTATCAGTGGAATATTTACTTTTTTCTTCACAATCTTCTTTTCAGTCCTCCCTTTGTTTGGTTTGAACTAGATGTTCTTAATGCAAGAGCTGATTTCTTGTAAGCATACTGACATTTTAGTAGTAATAAATCAGTTAGCTGAAGGTTATCTATTTAGGTTATCTATTTAGGTCATCAATACACATTTTGCCAATGGTAAAAACCATTGGCAAAAAAGGAGGGAAGTTAATTTTTGTGGAATCCTGTAAGCAACGACCTTTTCCAAAAAATATATGTTAACCATGACCATTCTCCAAGTCTGCTAAAATTAAAAAAGTTCCACCTAGAGACAAGTTTCCTAAAACACACTGCTTTAAGAAAGGCTGTGACAAGGTCTAGAAACACAAAGATCTTGCTAAGTCATGGCTGTGAGTTGTCTCACCATAATTACAATCTTTTGAACACTTAATTTTAAGGCTCAAGCCTTAGAGGCTCTTAGCTACAACAGAACAATTGTATCAAATCAATCTAGAAAAACTATCAGTTACAAGATGAAGTGTGGGCAAGGAATCTGAGATCACATACATCATACTCAAAAATATTTAAAAATTCCACATTTCAGTACATGAAAGTAATTACTAGGGAGTTTGAAGAAAGACCACAAATAAAAATGGCTTGTCAAGGAAGATTCATGCTGTATTGTTTAAGGAGTACAACTTAGCTGGTTTAGAAAAGGTAGGCTGTTTTTTAATCACTGTACACTGAAAATATTTTTAAGTGTCACAAGTTTAAAGAGATCCATCAGCACAGATCAGACAAACTGGAAATGAATTTCCCACCATTGCTGCGGTTAATCAAATCACAAAAGTTCAATAGGAATTGAGCCCACAAGTTGAGACCTTTTTGAAAGGTATTTCAAAATATACCAACTTTTACTGTTCTACAGCATCTAATGAAAGGGTCACACTGAACAGTGCTGGGATCCACTCCAGAACTGAAATACATGAAAGTTTACAATTCAGTTAATGCTGCAACAATTTAATTCCTTGCAGTGTGCATATACTCATAAGGTCTTGGAACAATTATAATCAAGTCTCACACCACAAAGATTTGGGCCGATTGCTTGGTAAGGTTAAGAAAGCAAATCCCCCAGCTCATTTCTAAGGACCAATACAGAACTTCACCGTTAATTGATTTCTGTACATGCAGAGATGAGCTGCTGTAGGAGGCAGCACTCCCACAGAAGGAAGAAAATTATCTCAGCTGAAGAGCAGGACAAGAATGGACTTGTGCTCTCAGGTAGCACAACCCTCCAAGACACCTGGCCAACATGCAGTTTTCTGCTCACTGCCATATTAATCATTGCAAATAATGATTCATGTCATATTTTTGGGTTAGTTTTTGTTTTGGAAGCATTCTTACTCTTTTCAGCTTATTTATTCACCATAAAAATGTGTCATTGGATGATCTGGGTCTCACTCCCTTAGGGAATTGCTGTTACACAAGCCTCTAAGCAATGGTGGCACCCTAATTTTTTCCCCTCCTCATTTGGCACACAGTTTAGTAAGTTTACTGAAAGTTAAAAATACATAGCCTCAATTCAAAATATGTTTTGATGGTGTGGGTGCTCGGAGTTACATTTTTCTGTTGGGGTTTTGAAAGAATGACATCTTTAAATCTTAATTTCAGTTAACACTAGTTATTGATTTTTACCACCTAGTGAGGTGGAAAAAATTTTTTTCATTTAATTGGATAGGGAAGTGTTTTTATAAAAGTCTGAGAAATCTATAAGATCTTATGATACCTTCTCCTAATACTGAAGGTCCAACTTACTGAATAGGGCACGGGGATAAAAATTCAAGCTGCTCTGCCTGGTATTCAAGCAGCATGAATACATTTTAAAAACTGATCTACTGGTGGAGTAGAAAAGGAATAAAAATTTGAAATATTCATTCTATTTCTAGACAAGCCGCTTCCAGTATCAAGATCTACACATGTAGCAACAGTGCTCTATGATCCACATTTTTAGGAGTCACACAAAACTGCCCTTTCTTTGGGTCATTCATCATCTTGGAAATCACCAGGCATCTTCAAAGTAACAAAACCATCATCTGAGACAGCTACTAGTGAAGATTTACCACTACCCAAGTTACTTCAGTACAGTACTGGGAAAAAGGATTTGAAGAAAAGGACTGATATCCATGCCCAGAACAAATAAAGCATCAGTGGAGTAAAAAAGCAGAAAAACCACATTTAAGGCTGTCAAAAACTGAGAAGGCAGGAACTCCTTGATCTAGATAGAATACATATTTGAGTGCCAGCTTCTCTTCCCAGCTTGAATCCAAGGTCACCAGCTACTCAACCAAAATATTTAAATTGCAAGCACTAAATCTTAGAATCCATGATAGAAACGCACAATTAAAGTATATAGTGCTGCAACTCTGTAGAAACAGTCAGGTTAAGATGTAACAATTTAAAAAACTAAGATTACTGGGGTAATTTGCATCTTAGATTCCAATCCCTATAGACAGGGAAAGGGAAAATTTTAATTAATCACAACAATACTTATAAACTCTCCATCACTAAGTGTACTAGAGGACTACTTTTTCTCCTAATACATAACCTAAATACTTCACTCTTAAATGAAAATACTGCATTTTCAAAAATCTCCAGTGCAACTCAGCTAGAACACCAGCCCTCAGTCATATTTGACACAAACGGTCCTTCTCAGCATGGATATGCATTTCATTGATCCTTTACTCGTTTATAAATGCATATATTTCTAATCAAGTACTGAATCCCTTGCTAGAAGTAATTTGTAACATTTTAAGGTTAAAACTTAAACTATTCAAGTTTAAGGTTTGCCTCACAAACCCAAGGAAACTGAGCAATCCCAAGACACTGGCAAACAAACATAATACATTCTTTCTACACAAAGAAAAATTCCAAATAGAGTAGTCTTGCAAGGAAACTTAATGCCTGAAAAGTAGGGTAAGCTGAGAGCTCAAGAATTTTAAGTATTTCCCACAACATTGAAGGAGTTAATTTTGTAAGCTAATTGCCCCAGGTGGCAAGAGAAAGGCAGAAATCTTCACAGTAGGTGATACTTGTTCTAACAAGGAAGAAACAATAGAAGAGATCCCATGCCATTGACAAAATCCCTTCTGTCACTCAAACAGAAAACCAAAGTCCTTCTTCAGAAACACAATAGGCAGTAATTGAAATATTCTTATTCAAGACTATGAATAAGCTACTCTCCAGTCTCACTTCCTTATTTTTCTGCCTTACGTGATTTTTTTTTGCCCCATCTTGTGACCAGACTTGGGAATTCCATGTGACTCCTGGCACTCATTCATCATGTTATCATACACAGGTGCAACTAAAGTCACTTGGATGAGTGACTCGCCCAGAACTGCCCCGGTGTACCCAGATATGCATCCACCACACAGAAGGGTGGGACAGCACCTGTGACAGCACATGGCCACTCCACTGTCCAGGCACTTCCAGGAAAGGCTGGAGTCAGAGCATGACTTCACTGAGTGAGCTACAAGAGCAGGGTCTTTCTAGTCTACACCTGGCTGACACTTTTCCTGGTGTTCTTGTATTTACTGGTTTTTGCTCTTCCTTTCCCAAAGAGCTAATGCTGCCAAGTGCTGATAGTGAGGCTCATGACAGCCTTATTACCCAGTCCAAGTACCTGGCAATGTTCTGCATCGTGGCTATGGGGAGCGGAATTGCTTTAGCACAAAAATTGTGTCTTTTTAAGGATTTGAGTTTTCCACAACATAAAACAGCTCTGAAGCTTATGGAGCTTCTAGAGAACAGAAGCAATACAATTATATTTAGAACTTAGAAAATTCAGAACAGAGGCAAGAAGGATGAAAAGCACTACCCATCCATGTTTAGAAGTGGTACAGTAAACTTAAAGGAACACAGATTGAATAAAGTAAGACAGTTCTTCTTCAAACAGTGAACCAGGTGGCAAACTGCCCACATGAACAATTAGTTGGCACTCCAAAGAACTCCATCGCTTTTATGTCACTAGTCAGAAAATTTTAAAACAATAGACACTGGCTAAGGAAGTAACAGATAAGTACTTTCCAAAGACATCCATATTCAGAGCAGCTAACTGTTAAGAGTTAATATATTGGCAGAGAGCAAAAATAAAACAGCCACAGCAGCACTGATACCTTGAAAGCAGACACATCTTCCAGTATTTTCTGAATAAGTTAAAATATTCTAAACCACCTGAGACTTCTAAATTAGAAAACAGTGAATTAAAATCAGGCTTTGTCACTACAACAACTTTCTGGTCGTCCTTGCTGCACACATACCAGACTGTCACATGGACTCTTCAGTAGTTTTACATCATTCTGGGCACTATTTCACTTGTGGAAAAAAAAGGAAGACCTGGACATCTTGCTCACAAGTAAAACTGAGAGAGTGATTTAGAACAGTATAAAGACAGTCATGGATGGACAACTACTCTTTCATGGAAACAAAGCAATACACAAATCCACTGTTTTAGAGGAAGACAAGTTCTCTTTCTCTATTCAATTAATTCTTTTCAGCTTCCAGCACTTGAAACATTTTTTTGGAAAAAGCTTTATGAATCAAGTCTAGTTCTCAAGGTCTTAATGACATTTAGACATTTAATTAGCAAGCCATCACTTGGACTGGCATCTAAAGCCTTTGTCAGAGACCTAATTCCATGCCAATTCAAACATCCCATTAGTCTTATATTAACTAAAAAGAAGCCTCATAATATTCTGGCTACTTCATTGCACTGGCAATCATGCATTAACACAACAGTGGAATGAACCTAACTGAATGCAAGGATATAGATTTACAGTGTATACATGTTAAATTAACAAAGATGTTCTAGGACAAAAATATAACAACCATATATGTATATGAACTGCTACTCAGGCATATTTTGTGCTTCCTGGTAGCCTGTAGGAAATGTCAGTGACATGCAAGTGAAAAAAAGGGGGGAAAAAAGCAAAGAGTGACTTAATTAAAATTTTTTAATTGATTTGAGGCTATGTCCTGCTCTTAAAACTTTCTAGAGCTCATCCCGAACATATTTGGACACTTATACGTGTGAATTAAGTTTCATTATTTTATGTTGGCATTTCTCCCTAAAGACACGTTCAGTACATCAGATTCCTCAAAAGTCATTAACATATCTAACAATACATATAAACAAATAAGCTGTATTTGGAACAAAAGAAAAATCACAGTAGCAAGTGCCCTTTTTCATCTTGTATTTCTAATTCAGACATGCAGTTTTCACTGAAATAACAAAACAAAATGTAGAAAAATGGTAGAGCAAATGCCAGATATTATTTACATGCATCCTGTTGGGCTTTTTCCCTGCTTTTGTGGAAACTGAGTCACTGCTCCACTACAATGGATTAAAATTACAGTCCTATACAATGAAATGCTTGTAGTTGAACAATTTGAATACCAAGGAACAAAATCCCAATACAGTAATTCTATTGAAATACAGAGGAGAAGCAAGACTGTTACCAAGAATGATTAAAGAAACAGGTATATAAAGAAATTGGGAAGTATTCAGTAGTCTTTAATTCTGGTATTGGTAAAGTCTGTAAACAAATTTTTTAGTATACTGTCTTATTTTTAAACATCAGTTTAGCTTCATGTTAAAAAGCAACTGTGTGGAAGGATATGTGATCAGATATTGGATTTGCTAACCTTGGAATCTCATGTATTACAGCACTGCCTGCTGAAACTGTATTCTCAGCAATGATTGGTGACAATTTTAACATCAGGGTTACTGGCACTGAAGCTTTTACTCCAAAACTGCTGACAAATACGCTTTGGATGCCAGAAGTAAATAAACTGTAACACAATCAGCCCTTTTTTTTTTTTTTATTTTCTAGATCCTGGCGTATAGCAGGTGCTATACAGCAATTATGTTTGTTGCACAGTACCTGCTGATAGCCAACAATTTTACCCAAACTTCATTCCACATCCATGTCTTTCATGACTAATACAGAGTAATCAAGGAGACTTTACTTGAGCCCTTGGATTGCAAATTCTGTGGGAAACAACTTAAAAAGAGCAGAGATCTTAAATGTAGATCTTTCCAAGCAGAAAATACAGATGTTGCAAACAATCTGAGTGAGAGGAGGCAGGCATTAAGTCCAGAAATCCCATTATTCAAGGCATATACAGCATTTTCTTTGAAGAATGTCTAACTCAAATACCTGTATCTTTCCCTCCATAACATAGCTGAATTTTAAAAGAGACAACCAAGGAAAAACAAAACCCACCAAAAAAAATTAGACTAAAAAATTGAGTATTGAGGAGTTCAAGATGACTTTGGTCTGGTATCCCTTTTACTATAGCAGAAGAAGCACAGCTACTTAGCCCTTTGCAACCTATGCTTTACCCATCATAAATAGGAATTTTTCACTCAAAGAATCTCTAAACATGAGGATAAGAGACACTTTCCTTCAGTCAAGCATTAAGGGCGATGGAAGGGCACTGGTGCAGGTCTGAAAGCACAAACTGTTCTTTCAGAATGAAAGCTGATTTTCCTTTGTCATGAAAATGAAGTGTCTACTTATGTGCTTCAAGCTTTTACTAAACAGCAAAATGATAAGATGGCCAGCATTTTCACTGGCTTGAAATAAGCCAGTTGCTACAGAATATCAAAATTTCAAACCAGGAACTACATCAGCTACAGGAAAAGTATTTTTTACTAAATAGGCAAGAGCAGGGCAAAGGTCACACACTTGGACCCTTAAAAGACCGTAAGTAGATTTCTGACAATGTTTCAAAGCACTGGGCACTAGAACACACCATTTAATTGCTTGAAAAAGCTAACAAATGAAGGCATGCCGAATTTCTGGTCCTAAGAACAAGCTTACACTTTTGAATAGTAAAGACGAACATGACCAACCATCCAGACCAATAGGATTACCAAAAGACTTTGTGACACACCAAAAAATACTTTCAAATGTGTATTTTCAAAACACATCACATATTAGGATGGTGTTTTGGAAACAAGTAACCATGGAAAAGACATGAAATCTGAGCAGCACTAACCGAGATGGGCAATAGCCGTATGACACTAAGACGTCAGCAACTTGAAACAAAGTGGATATTCTTTGTAAGACTTGCATCTGAATTTAGAACTACAAAGAGCACTACTATGACCTGTGTCCAAGAAGAACAGCTGAGGAACTCAGTATTTTTATTCAGATACTACACACAAAATGCAACTAAATAAACTAAGAGCTTGTTTGATCAAACTGCTTCACTCCATTTCCAAAAAAGAACGTCTTGTTCCATAGTTTGATGAAGCATACCTAGTTCCAAAGGATGTTACACTTACAAAAGCAGCAGAGGTAGCTGTTGATGACGGAAATGATGATCAACACTGCTGCAGACAAAAAGTGCTGCACTACCCAACAACCTCTTTACAAATGGTTCAAGCAGGCAAAGAACAGACTGCAATACTACACTACATCTAAGAAAAAAGGCAATTTCCATTCAATTATTTTTAAATAAAGAGGCATTTTAAATGTTTCAATTATCAATGATAACTGAATGTTTCAATGTTTCCATTAGAATGAAAATAAAACCTGTTGCTACATCACACTAGTAGAAGAAACCTTGACTATCTACGAGGATAACAAGCAGCATGACTGCTTCTTGTGGAACATGAATGTATGTATCTACTCAAATTCTTATAGCACAGCCTCACAAAACACTTTTCCTACAGCTGGTGAATTAAATGACAGTCCTGCTACTATGTCTGTTTCCAAACAAAGCTGTATTTTTTAAAAAAGAGAGTCTATGTAGCAGTGGGAGCAAACTTTGGAAAGTTCTTATAACCTTCACACAATAGTGTTTGATCCCTACCGATGACTAATGCTTAGCACCATACAGTGCTTAGTTAATTATATAACTTTACCAATAAGTTTTCTAATTAATAGTTTTAATTAACTTTTCTAATTTATTGTTTTAATTAATCATAAGTAGTGTAAATTTCCACTCCGTTATCTGTCACTCTGGCCAGCATTTAGCAAGGTTTGTCATAGCCTGCTGTTGTGGGAATAGAGTTTGGGAAAATTAGTGAAACTTTTTAAAACCAATTCCAATCAACCCAGATAAGCTTCAGTGATCTCAGACCTGGGAGGAGGTTAACAAAGCCTGGGAGAAAGATCTATTGCTGAAACTGGACACAAAGAATACAGAATTTATGGACCACAAAGACATTTTGCAGAACACTGAAATAAGAAACTAACAAAGAAAATTCAGCAACTGTATTGAAACCCTCTCAATTTGATATAAACATCATAAAAGAAGTGAAAATGTGGGCTAATTAGGATGAGAAGCAAGACATCAATAACCAATAGAAGATAGAATACTAATTAATGAAGAAAATTACCCATTTTATACACAATGAACATTAATTTCTTTTTTTGTTACAAAGTGTAGTGAAAAGTTCTGACAGTGAGTGTGGATGTTGGATGGAGTATCCCCATGCACTCAGCAAACTGAGTAATGTTTACTCCCTAATGTAAAAAAAATGGTTGGAGAGTTTATTTCAATGACAAGTCTGAAATAAAAAACAGTTCTAAAAAAATTAAAAATTAAACCAGTGTACTCTCCAAGCCATTAAATTCCAATGTCCCAAAGTAGGTATCAATGGTAGATTTCCTTCCCATTCAATCCTACACATGCTGCCAAACATAGCCAAAGAAAGATTAATTAATGTTAACTATGCAGCAGGACTTTCCAAAACATATGTCCAGAACATAGTTAATTTGTACATTAAAAAATAGTACACATCACCTGTGAAAAAAATATTGTTCTCTTGCATAACAAAGAGCCTGCATACCTGTGAAAAAAGCCATTTTGATAGGCAGTCCTCTTGTAATAGCATATACTACTGCTTTTTAACAGACCGTGTAAGCTTGGTCTTCATGTCTGTGCTGCCAGCAATAACTAAATGTTTCCCTTCTCCACCCTGCAAACAAAAACACTGAAATTGAGGTCTAGCTATAAACTCACCTCAATTTTACCTTTTCTGCAGCACTAACTTTTTTGTAGTTGTATGTTGTAATTAAGAGAAACCAAGAAGAGGCATGAAAAGCAGTATTACTTCATCAAACTCCACTATTTGGCAAATGAATGATTTGTGAGAAAAGAGATCAGTTTCAAGCAAAAGCTTTCTGTGCACACTGAGGAACAACTACCTACAGCAATCAAGAAAACCATCTTTATAATGACTTGTCTAATGAATTGTAGAGAAGGAAGGAGACTACAGCTCTATCCCAACTAAGAAGGACACAAATTTATTACAAAACTACTTATAATAAACCTATTAACTACAAAACCCCAAAGCAAGAAACACTTGTCACAACAAAGATCTCTGCACACTACAGGTCGTGTTTCATTGTTTCTAGTAACACACTAGAAACAATGAAATTATTCCAAGACGAAGCCACATTACATATAATGAGTAGATTGGACAAATTACTTATAATAATTCTGATGTAGTAACACATTGGTCCTATCACTCTGAAGTTTACTCTGTTTCTCCAAGCATAACACAAGCAGCAACACGGAATACAGATCCATTCTGTCTATGTCTGAACATGAAGCCTGTGACCAAAGAGATTCACACAACTTTTGCACAAAAAAATCTTGCAAGACACTGATGTCTAATATCCACTGAAGTTACAGGGATACATTTAATGTTACAGTACTTTTTAGTTTCACCTCTATGTTTGAACCTCATTTCTTATTTCTACAACCAGTATGTATTATATTTTTATTCACACTCTTACCTTTCCATATTCCCAAAAACAGTTACGTAATAATACACACTGAAACCGCAAACCCCAAACCCAAACAATTCGCACATTAGAAGACAAACCAAAATAAGGAGGGGTAATCGACTTCAGCATATACAATGACAATACATATACAATAGAAGTTCTATCCTGACACGCCTACTTGGGCATTCCTTTGCCATTTTTTAGGCTCAAAGAATCATTTAGTTTGGAAAAGACCCTGAAGATCATCAACACCAGTAACACTGCCAAGCTATCATTAAACCATGTCCCTAAGTGCCACAACTACATGTCTTTTAAGTACCTCCAGGGACCTAGAAACAATAACTTTTTTTACCACTTTGTGATATTCCATCACTTCCCCTGACAGCCTGCTCCATTGCTTGGCAACCCTTTAGGTGAAGAAATTTTTCACGATAGCAAACCTAAGCCGCCCTGGTCTAACTTGTGATTGTTTCCTTTTGTCCTGTCATTTGTTACTGGGCAGAAAGAGATCTCCACCTCACTACAACTTCCTTTCAGGCAGTTGTAGGGAGCAATATAGTTCCCACTAAGCCTCTTTTTCTCCAAGCTACACACCCCCAGCTCCCTCAGCTGCTCCTCAATTGACTTGTGCTCCAAACCCTTCCCCAGCTCCCTTGCCCTTCTCTGGACACGCTCCAGCCCCTCAGTGTCTCTCTGCTTCAGAGGGACCCAGAACTGGATGCAGCACCTGAGCTGTGGCCGCAGAGCTGCCCAGCACGTGGGGACGGTCATTGCTCTGCTGCTGCTGCCCCACTGTTGCTGACACAGGACAGGATGCCCTTGACCTTCCTGCCCACCTGGGCACATGCTGCCTCATCTTCAGCTGCTGTTGACCAGCTCCTCCAGGTCCTTTTCCCACAGGGCAGTTTTCCAGCCACTTTTCCCCCAGCCTGTAGAGCTGAAGGGATTGTTGTAACCCAAGGCGGGACTGTGCATTTGCTGTTTTTAAACCTCAGGCTGTTGGACGCACCCACTGATCCAGCCTGTTCTGATCCCTCTGTAGATCTTTCTGGGTCTCTGACACATCAACACTCCTGCCCAGCTTACTGTTTCCTGCAGAGACTGACTGAGGGAACACTCCACTAAACAGGACTAGTCCCAGCACCGGACCCTGGGGCATCCCACTGGTGCCCAGCCACCAGCTGGATGTAACTTCATACACCACCTGCACCTTCATACACCAGGGTCAAGATGTCCAGACAGTTTTCCACCCAGTGACACCGCACCTGTCCAAGCCATGAGCAGCCAGTTTCTCCAGGAGAATGCCGTGGGAGACAGTGACAAAGGCTTTACTGGAGTCTAGGCAGGCAACAGCCACAGCCTTTCCCTCATCCACCAAGCAGGTCACATTGTCCTAGAAGACCAGGTTGGTGACACCAGACCTGTCTTTCATAAATCCAGGCCAGGATCCCAGGCAGGCTGGGCCTGATTCCCCTGGTCATCCTGCAGGTGCCCCAGGATGGCACTCAGCACAATCTGCTCCATCGCCTGCCCTACCATTGAGGTCACGTTGGCAGACCTGAATCAGAAGTCACTTCACTACCTACACAGAGTCCTCATGAACCCACAAAATCTAGCACAGTCTGTAACACAAGCCAGAGGGGGCTCGAGGGAAATGCTTCTCATTCATCAGATGAATTTCAACCTATAGCATGCAAACGAATTTAAATCTTACCCCAAGAAATAGCAAAGCACAACCAAGTACTATATTGAGTTTTATGACTTACTTCACTTAAAGTGAGAGAACAATGAGACAAAGTAGGCATATTTGAGTAATAAACCTAAATTTCTCTAAAAAATGTGTTAAATGAGAATTTTAAATGCTGTTCTATAACAAAAATTATTGCTTAGTTCTAAAGAGATTCTTGGTTGAGGTTCTTTAAATAGAAGAACGGTAGCAATGTGGACTCTCCATAGCAGGGGTTTCAGAGAAGAGAAAAAGCTCATGTGATCCTGAGAATCTTTTTCCATTAATAAAGGGAAGGCCAACTCACACAATTTATGCTTTCATGATTTCTTTGCACTCTTGTTACACAACAATGAAAAGTCCTAGTTTCCTTCCAGTTCCCTCCACATGCCAGTTACAACAAAAAAAGGCAAATCTACTAATAGCCAAACCCAGCTTTGTGAAACTCAGCACATTTCAGAATCTATTTAAAGCAGCCAACAATCATAACATTAACAGCAGAAATAAGAGCTTTCTATTGATATTTGATTTCCAGAAAAATAAGCAACTTTAACTCCAAGAATTTAACCTATGTGTGAAAAGTTACGTCTTAAGAAATGTTTGACTATGTCACTGGAATTCTTTTATAGGGTAAGAATATAAAGTTCATAGCTTCAAAAAATCACTGCATTAAGAGAGGCATCGTTATACTATTTCACATAACCTAAATTGTTTTTATTTTGAAAATAAAGTCTACATTAATAAGGTCTCTTCTTCCATTACAGATTAATATTCTATCAGCTTAGGGTTGAAATGCACCCCAGAAGAATAATACTACACTTATGAAAGCTGTATCAAAATGCTATTGATACTTAAGCTTCAATGTTTTAGTTTAGCATTTCCATAGAGAAATTAAACTATTAGTTGTTGTCGAATACAAATGTATTTACTTATCCAGACGATAGTCTTGTCTACTGAATTTTATTTATCTTCTGAAAATACATGTGGAAGTAATAGTAAAATAAATTCTCTCTGATCTCAAAAAGCTTTAACGTTTCTAAAATTTCACATTTCCCCTGGAGATGACTAATATTTGATAAAGAACAACTGCTTTAAGACACAAATGAACGTACTCATGAACCCAATTAATCTTTGGCAGTCGGCTCAAGTTAGCATATACTATCTTTGTTACCATGACCAACAAGCAATATTAGAGGTACTGTTACAGTAGCCCATGGAGATATGAAATCCAAACAAGTATTTATCTTTGTAACCTTTCTCCCCTATCCTTCACTACCCCTGTTAAACTGAGGTACAATATTGAGTAAATGCTCACTGCCCAGTAGCTTTATCACCCAGCTACAACTGATGCAACTCAATGCTATCCTTCAACTAAAACTGAAAGGCAATTGCAACTCACATTCTATGACAGCACACCACAATTTGCTGCTGAAATAACCATCACAGTTATATTTGTAGTCATAATTCAAGTTAATTAGAACCAAAATCCCAACAGCATGAGGTACTGAAACTCTTTAACTTGGGTATGTTAATCTGAAGGCTGTCAAAGGCATGGCTATGAAGCAATAGAGGTTTTGTTTTGCCAATCCTAGCATAAAAAAGGATTATGAAATATGAGCTTGAACAGCAAATAATTAGAATATTCACTTAAAAATCAGTTACAACTGCTTTCCAGCTGAGTTCACATACATTCATTCAGTACATTTGGTATGTACATTTTTAAACTTAAAACGGAAAATTCTGAATATATATTGATGATCAAAAAATAACCCTGATACACTTTTTTAACATTCATAATATTGATACCTCCATTAAAACATGAAACATTAAAAAGTCTGTATTTTATTAACGAAGCTTATTACCTACATAATTTCAGTTCATTAAATGATTGCTTATTCCATCAATATCCTGTAAGTTACTAAAATCATACTGTGAAAACATGATAACTTGATATAAAAAGACTACATATTGCTTTCTAATGTCCAAATTATACTGAGAAAATTCAAAGAAGAATATGAGGCACAACAAAAAGCCCAAAAGATTCTTACACTGGGTTTCAGATAAATGTGAGAGAAGATCACAGAATTAACAAATTTCTACTGTAAAATGCTACGGAACAACTTCTGAGAAGTTTTAGAAGTAGAGACAAGATGCACACTATCCTAAATCAGTTGTGTGGGTTCACTTCCAACTCAAAGAATGCGCAAGGGTAGAAGGAACACAGTAGCTCATCTGGTCCCAGCTCCCTGCTCAAGCAGAGTCATCCTACAGCACATTGCTCAGGATTGTGTCCAGGCTCCGGCATATCTCCAGTGAGGGACATGCCACTGCCTCTCTGGGAAATCTGTCCCACTGTGTGATCATCTGCACAGTAAAGAAGTTCTTTCTCATATTCTGGTGGAACTTCCTGTGCATCAGTTTCTGTCCATTCCTCTTTTCCTATTGCTCAGCAGCAATAAGGAGAAGAGTCAGGCTCTTTTCTCTTGACACCCTCCCTTCAGTTACTCACAGACATTGATGTGATTCCGGTCTTTGACTAAACAGGCCCTGCTCCCCCAGCCTTTCCTCCACGGTATTTCATGCACTCATGACACTTCAGAACAGTTTGCTAGTATTTCCAAAAGCATATATCTAACACCTGTGTGATCTGTTTATTGTTACTGAGCTGCTGGAAACATACTACAGAAATGAACTATTAAAAACCAATACAACCTCTTTCGCTTGTGCAGAAAGAAAGAATTTTCAGAGTTTAGCCAAGATAGAGTGAGCCAAATCAAAATTATTTTGCTCAATCATGAAAGGATTGAGGAAGATTTATTGTTAACTAAGCTGTTTAGTTTTAAATACAATGATAGAGAGATATAACTGCCTTACTTCTAGAAGTTATCTAGAGAGAAAAGATTCTAAAAATAACCCAAAATTATTTATGAAAAGTAAATTCTTACACTGAGTTTTGGCCATAAAATATATATATTTGTGTATTAAGCATACTCAAGATACTGCAAATACAAAATACAGGTGTTTGTTAGGGTCAATAGCTATCAATAGCTACTAGTTTAGCATTAATACAAACCAAAACAGTATCAAAAATTCATTGCACACAGTGGCATAGCACACTGCTGAGGGTATTTGTCATATGTTCTAAAGAAACTGTACTTGTGATGTCAGTTACGTGGGGAATATTTTGTGCAACAGATGTCTGGGTACCAACACTTGACATACCTGAGCATGGGTTTCATTGCACGGGATGTGCATGAACAAGGCAGGCTCTAATACATGTTCTATGCACAGCAGTTTCTTACTGTATTTCTTAGAAATAAAAAATAATTCAGTAACTATATCACCATATGGTTGCCCACAATTTTTTATCCTTACGCAAACAAGTACAAATACACCTTTAACCAAATATTATACGTTTTTGACACCTAAGGCATCTAAGAAGAGCAAGTACTTTCAAGGCCTTTGTCAGTGGGCATAACTACCCTATAAACAGTCTTCACTGTAAATAAAGGAAAAAAATCATATCAAGGAAGTTGAAGCTGAAGCATAAAAATGATCTCATGATGTTCACTTTAATATTTCTTGAGTACTTAGGATTGGATGAACCCATCTGGCATACAAGTATTTTCAAAGCCAGTTTAAAAATGTTATATTACAGCACCTGGTGAGGAAAAAGTTCAGTTTCTCTGCATTTCAATTAATGACCTAATCTCACTTAACTCTTGATGTACTCTTAACCTACCAAAATGTCAGCAGTACGCCTGAAGCAAAGTTTTCAAACCTGTGCTTATCCACCTATACACAGAACTATCTCCTCTTGTTCAAACAGCAGCTGGTAGGAGCAAGTACATGAAAACAGATTCTGCAGAACTACGTTTTATTTTTTCAGAAAGGTAGAAATTTCTGTGACAGCCTTGCCAAAAGGCTTGTCTTACAGCTCTACAGGTCAGCATCGTTTTATTGTCTTTAGCTGGCGGGGACGGGACAGGACAGGACATGCAAGGCTACAGCAAACAAGTCAGATAGTTTAGTATTGCCTGCACCTTCATTTCTCTGCACTTACTCAACCAAGTGTGATGTTTACAGAAATTTGAACTATTTTGCTTTACATCCAGTCAATTCCGAAGCTGTGAATGGCCGTGAAGGCGAAAATTACTATAGAATTTGAAGCTGTGGTCACAGACACCTGTACACACCCACCCTTCGTTACCAGAGGTCAGAGGGCACATAACAGAAGAAACAAAGCCTCTAAACACAGAGTTTCGAGGTTAATTACTCGTTTAATAGTGGAGTTTTTAACTCAGGTTTTTTCAGGTTAAGGCCTTTAAATATCTTTTCACAGGAGACAGCGGCTGAGCTCTTCCTAAGACGCAGCCTTCGTATTCCAGGGGTATTCCAGCTATGGAGTACCTGAATGCTTTCAGACTTATTTTGAAGGACCAAACCATTAAGTGACGTCAAATTACATTGCGCTACCGCAAAATAAATAAAAAAAACCAAAAAAAATCCAAAGGAAAGCAAAGCGGCTGCACGGGCTCTTAGTGATACGCATTTGACCGGGCGGGGGCAGCGCCCCGAGGGCTCATCCCGTCCCGTCACTCACCTGTCCGCCTTTCTCTGCCCCCGCCAGCGCTGCCGCGGCTCCTCCGACGCCTCCGCCGGGCCGCCGAGCTGCGCCCCGACCCCGGGCAGCCCCGATCCCTCCTCACCGGCTCCCTGCCCCGGCTACCTGGCTCCTCATCCCCGCCGCGGAGCGCCGGGGCACCCCCGGCCGCCTCCTCCCCTGCTGCTGTCCCTGCCCGGCAGCCTCCTCCCCTCAGCCGTGGTACCGGGGCCGCGTTCCCCCCCGTCCCTCACTCGCCACCACCCCCCGCCGGTGCCCCCGCGGCCGCCATCTTATCCGCGAGGGGAGAGGGGCGCACCCTGTTTGTCACCCTGGTCTGTCACTCTGGTTTGTCACCCTGGTTGGTTACTCTGGTTTGTCACTCTGGTTTGTCANGTATCGGTCACTCCAGGGTACTAACCTGCTGCGGGTCGGTCACTAAGGGTCAGCCACTCAGGGTCAGTCACCAGCCGAGGATCGGTCATCCAAGGTCAGTCACCCCTGGAGAGTCAGTCACCCCTGGAGGGTCAGTCACCCCTGGAGAGTCAGTCACCCCTGGAGGGTCAGTCACCCGGGGTTCATCACCCTCACAAGGCCCGTCACCCCGAGGAGAGTTGCTCGCTCAGGATCAGTCACCCGGGGTCTGTCACCATCGAAGGGTCGGTCACCCGTGGGGGGACAGTCAGTCACCCGGGGCCGGTCACTCAGGGTCGGTCTCCTGAGGCTGCGGCTGCGCTGCCCTGGCAGAGGAGCTGAGCGGCGTGACACGGTCCGTGTGGCGGGCAGTGAGAGCCTGAAGCTGCCGGGGTCGCAGCAAACACAGGTCCCTGCTGAGGGGTGGGTGCGAACAGCTCTCAGGTGTGGGAGGGACGGGATGCCGGCGGAGAGCTCGGAGTGCCCACAAGCACTGTGGAAGCTGAAGGAAGACACGGGATGGCCGGTCGTGATATGTTTCTTGAGACCCTCACGCAGCAGGCAGTCGGGCAGTTTGCCTTTTAAAGATCACAGAATCACGGGATGGGAAAGGTTGGAAGATATCACAGCAGCTCATCTGGTCCAACCTTCCTGCTCAAGAAGGGTCACCTGAGTGGCACAGCACTATGTGCAGACAGTTCTGGACTATCTCCAGGGAGAGACGCTCCATAGCCTTTCTCGGCAGCCTGTCACTGGTCACACGTAGATAAAATCTTGCCTGTCAGCCCGTTAGTCCATGTGCTCAGTGAGCTTTCCCACAAGTGGTTCAGCTTCAGAATTGGCGAGGTCAGCCTCTCCAGTTTCTCCCTCTCAAGCTGGGCACTGTCATGGCCTGGGTTGGCATCGATGCTTCAGTGGCCACCTCCCAACCATGAGGATGGTTCTATGCCACAACCAGTAGTTCCACACTTTGGTAGCTGAGGTCTCTCATCACTTGTGCCTGAACAGCGTCACCTAGTTTGGATGACTTTCTTCACTTACAGGTAAAATGTTTGCACAGCCTGTATTTCTCTTCCTTATTTAGGCTTGTATTTCCTGTGAAGTTACTTCAAGTTGATGTAGATCCCATCCTCCTCAGTGGGAGGCAGGTCTGGTGTCATGAATCCCCATCCCCAGCATCTCCAAATGCAGCCTGGGGCAGACAAGCTTTTGAGCTTCTTTGCTAGCTTTGACATCCTTGACCACCTCCTCCTACTCCCTCCTCCAGTTAAGACTTTTATTTTTAGTCCATCTTATGAGTTTTGTTACTACCTTATTTGTTTTGATGTATGTAAGGCCTTTTTACTACCAGTTTGAACATCCTTTGCAAGATGTTCTTCAAATACTTTTCTAGTCCTCATTTCCTGCTTTGATGTGACCTGCAGTGTTTTACAGCTTCCTGTTCTCTTTATTTTGGTCTAGAAAAGTTCTGCCACTTCATTATCAAAGGAATTGCCTTGGACAGAGATCATACTAGAGCCTGTCACAAGAGGCTGTAAAACCACAGATGCTTGTGAGTGTTAAACACATATTTAGGAAAGCTGGTACCTACTGATGAATAACTCTGTCTGTGCCATTTAAGTTTTGATATTGTTTTTAATTCTTAATTTAGCAATGAAGTTTCCCTGGGATTTGAATATAATTTTTAATTGCAATTTCTATCACTGCTCTGTCATGATTATCCCTGTTTCAAGTGTCATAAATTGTATCCTACAAACCATGATCACAAATAGCTAAATATAAGCTGATACAAATTTGACCAATATTATGAAAACTGGCACAGTTAAATATATGGAAGAAATTCTTTACTATGATGGAGTTGAGGCACTGGCACATGTTGCCCACAGAAGCTGTGGCTGCCACATCCCTGTAAGTATTCAAAGCTGTGTCCAGTCTGTATCAGACTTTGAGCCACCTGGTCTAATGGGAGGTGTCTCATGACAGGATGTTTGGAACTGGATGATTTTTATAAGGTCCTTCCCAAACCATTCAATGATTCTGTTCCAAATAGTATCTTTTACAGAGTCATATGATATATCACACTATTATGGCTTTTTGAAAGACAATTGTTCTCAGTAATATTTTTGTAAATTCAGTCACCTTTAGTTTTGCTAGCATATTGCCTAAAAGTTGAAGGATGAGAATCACAATAACTTTATATTCTAAAGAGTATGGATTAAATCAAAGAATGTTCAGCTGTGTGACAGTCTAAATAAAGACAAATTTAAATGTCTCTGTGGTACACACAATAACCTTCCACTTCATAAAAAGAGAGAAACCTTCAACTTTTCTTGAATCCAATTTATGAGAATGTCTCCAAACAGATCTCCTCTTGACTAACATAGTATTACTGCCTTCTGTAGTGGAGTAACTGTATCAATGGACAAGGAAGAGCTATCGATGTCATCTAACTGGGCTTCTGTAAAACTCCTGGTACAGTCCCCCACAACATTCTTTCATATGTCTAAATTGGAGAGATTTGATCTTGATAGACTAACTATAGGTTGTGGAAGGAAGTGCCTGGGTGGCCACATCCAAAGAGTTACAGTGAACGGCTCAATGTCCAAGTGGAAATCAGTAGTGAGGGGTGTCCCTCAAGGGACTAATCCTATGTAATGGCTTTATCAATGACAGAGACAGGGGGAGTGAGCACACTCTCAGCAAGTGGACAGATTATGCCAAGCTGAGTGATAAAGATAAAGTGCTTGAGAGCAGGGATGTCAACTGGGAAGACATTGACAGGCTTGAGGGATGGTCCCATGTGAACCTCATGAAGCTGAACAAGACTGAGTGCAAGGTCCTGCACCTGGGCTGGGAAATCCCCCCTATTAACACAGGCAGGGAGATTAATGGACTGAGAGCAGAGAGAAAGGACTTGGAGGTACTGGTGGGTGAAAAATTGAACATGAACCAGCCATGGGCACTGGCAGCCCAGAAAGCCAAGTGTACATCCAAGGCTGCATCCAAAGCCCTTTGGGCAGCAGTGGTGGGAGAGGATTCTGCCCCTCTGCCCCACTCTGCTGAGACCCCACCTGCAGAGCTGCCTCCAGCCCTGGGGTCCCAACACAGGGAGGACATGGAGCTGCTGGAGAGAGTGCAGAGAAGGGCCCTGGAGCCGGTCAGAGGGCTGGAGCACCTTGCCTATGATGAAAGGCTGAGGGAGCTGAGGTTCTTCTGCCTGGTAAGAAAAAGATTCTGCAGGTAAGAAAATGAAACTACAGCAGTAGTAATTTACAATTTGCAGTCCTTTGGTTCCTTGAGGTGATAAAGCAAACACACACACTGGAGTACGAGCTGCACCTTTGTGCTGAACTGCAGCACAGGACTGCTGCCACAGGTAAAAAACAGGGAATGTATCTGACCCAGAAGTATGAGCCAGCTCACTGGTATGCTGAGAGCACTTCAAGCAGCTGCTGCAGAGCATTTGCAGCTATAGATCCTCCCTGGCCCCTGTGGCTGAACACCTGTAGCTAGTAGAGAAAGAAACTTTGACTAATCCACCATCTGTCATCATGAAAAGGGAGAGAAAGGCACTCTCAAGCTAACCTGCCTCACAGGGGACAAAGACCTACAAGAGAAGTAGAAAAACATTAACTAGTTAGGATTCTCAAGGGACCTGGCTGTAACTGCTCTAAATTGTGGCATAAGGAAACATAATGCCATTAGAAATCAGTAAGAATTTGCCCTAGCTATTCGCCCTAGGAAAAAAATATAGCTGTGTTAAAATCTGTCTCTTCTTCTGTGTAGAGGAGTAACTTACTGCTATGACCTAGCTATGACCTTTCCTTTCCCTCCCATTGTGCCTTCTGCTGCTGAGTACCGATTACAGAAGTAAACACAGGATATGTCTGTGTGCCGGATGGGGAATTCACTAAAGAAAAGTGAATGGTAGGTATTCTGTGGTAGCATAAAAGTTACGGGTAAGAATGTGTTTCTCAAAAAAGTCTGTGACAATCTGCTTTCTTGTCTTTTCAGCTTGCTGGCTAGTCACTCAAATTGAGATTGTTACCTCTTGTTGTTTAGATTTTTAGACAATGTTCACATCATGATCAGATTGATATTCAATTGCACTTAAATGTTTGATACATGTAAATAAGTCAATTTATGCCCTCAATCAGTAAAAAAATAAAATCAGTAAGAACATACACAAGAATAAGCCCAGAACATACTGAACAATATAAAGTGACAGCAGCTCTGATTCAGTAATTTGACACTTGAACAACATGATTATACGGAAGATTCACTCTGAAAAGTTATAGTGTGTTCTAATTTCTGGGAATTTGCCCACCAACACAAGTTCTCTAGCTATTGGCCCATATATTCAGATGTTTGTTATAAGATGGATGTTTTCAATGCTTTCATCGGGTACTTCTATGGTTCACTGTGAAAAACTTTTCTGTAGGTCTACATTTTAAATAAAGGCATGAAAAATGTCAATGCTGTTAATTATAATACTAAGTAGAATAATATTCTCCTCACTCTGGAGAATCTAATTACTGGAGGAAAGCATTTCTCACAATTGGCAGTTTGCTGTGTTGTGTATTTAATCAACATTTTGTAGGAGCCATTTTGGCAGCATGTATCTTTCAGGACAAAGGCAAATCTGGAGAACCCTGAGTAAATAAAACTGTAGACAGAAATGTTAAGTTAGTAGTTTTACAGATGTTTGCTACAGAGGGACCAGCCTTCTCAATTTATGGATTTCAAATCACAAAGAAAATTCACCCTTAAGAAAAATTACTTCCTTTTTTTTGTGTTCGGTTTGAGCAATGAATATTTTAATATTAAAAGGTCACTCAAGGTACTTAGTTTTGTGCTGCACAACGGTAAGTTGTTTATTGAAGATAATTTCAATCAAGAGAAAGAAAGAGGAAAGCGCAAACCCACAACACCTTATGTCTTGTGTTCAAACATAAACAGACGAAAAACTAAGAGATGATTTTCAGGATAAAGAGTCTAAACTTGGACCTTCTGTAATCCCAGAATCCTAAAGGTATAATTAGAACTGTAAACTTGTTATTTTTTTATAATTTTATTTTTGGTGTAGTGAAATATCAGTGCATTAGCTAATTAGATCAGAGAACTTGAAGCAATGAAGCATGTGGGAAGTAGTCTGGTTTATGTTAAGGTTCACATTTCTAACAGAAAACAAAAGGAAAAAGAAAAACAATAATGTTAGAAAAGAAATCCCAACTCGGGATCACAAGATCAAAAGCAACTTTTTTTTTTTTTTTTTAATCTTATCCTGTCAATATAAAGGAAAGAGAGAGTTGAATGGAATATGTCCAAGTTTACTATGCTAAAACTGAAATGGGGAAAAAAAATTAGATATGAAAGTCTTGAATATCCATGAAAAATGGCTTTGAGTTTAGTCCAGAGAATGAGTCATTTTGAGTTATGTTCAAGTCCTGACATCCGAAGAGGTCTGAACTTGCACCCTGAATTTTCAGCTTCCTAAAAGAAGGGTGTTTTTCCACAAAAGACAGATGTCTGCAGCTTTAAACAATATTGTTGCTTCCCTTTGGAGATAGAAGGGATAGTGACGTCTTAAAAGTGAAGTTCAGTTGATGTGCTTTGCTTACCCAAGTCTGTTAAGCCTAGAAGATTTTTAAATAGTTCTTGCTTTACAACAAGAGGCATGATTAGGCAGAGACAGAGTAAAAAATTTTCTCTTGGATTACTCAAAAGTCCTGCAAAGGATAGAGAAGCTAGTATCTAAAAGACGGGCAAGGCAAGCTCTTGAGGAAAGGTTGAGATAAAAGTCTGCAATAGCTACCAAAGGTCAGGACGCAAGTGACAGAATCTTTGGAGAAATTAGAATCCAGTCATTGAATCTAAAACACTGCTCATGGTAAATAGAAGAATTACATATGGTGACCCAAGATACCCTGGTAAGAGCAGACAAGCAGCCATCTGCATGACAATGTTTCAGCATACAGCAAACCGTAATGGTAAACATTTCACAGTGAAGACACTAAAACGGATCTTATAAAATAAAAGTGGATGATTTTTTTGCTCATGTGGTCATTTCCAAAAGGGGAAAAAATGTAGCCTGTCTCTCCTGTGTATAGGAGTAACTTAGTGCTACAAACAGCAAGAATTTTATGGACTTCGTGTAAGTGCTAAACCAAATAGAATTAGCAATGTTACTGAAAAAGTTTTGTTATGTATTTGACCAAAAGAGGAAGAAAAGAAAAGCAAAATATCTGTCCTCTTCCTCAAATTTTTCTCATTATTAGAAGTGACTTCTTTAACAGGGAAGCAACTGTACCTACTTGTGGGCTTGACAAACTTTTCCTCTCTATCGTATTTTATGTAGAATAAATGAACTAACACTGCTGATAGCTGTACTTGCAATTTTCCTGGAGGGAGAGTTAAAAATTTTAGGTGAGGAATGGAGCAGTGTTCTTCAGATTATGGTATTTTATGTGAAAGTCTTCATACTTTGTTTCAGCATGCTTATGCCCCAGTACATACTAAAAGAAACAATTCCATATTAAGCCTTAATTTCTGTGCAATTTGAGTAAGTATGGCAAATAATACAGAGTGCTGTTTGGACATGGTTTTGTACACTCTGTGTAAGATTATTCTCAGCCATCTGAAGCTGGGTTGAACATATTACATGGGGCAATTATTCTAACTTATTTTAGGCATTTAAGAAAAATTGCTTGCTAGTTACCTGATTGTGTCTGCTGATTATGAGTCTAGTGGGACCAATTCAGAATCATAGTTTAGCATTCATGTTCTTAAATGAAAACAAAATAATCTTGTATTATATATCAGTGTATTATAAGATAGGATACAATCCTATGAATTAATGCAACTAATAGACTTTTAGAAACTATATAAGAATCAACACATGTACATAATTTTCTCTAAATGACATACATTTTGAAATTTGAAGTGTTTACATTTCTGGTTGTTACTGTCATTGGTATTTTCTTAAATAATATACCCTTTATCTGAGATATTACTACAGTTTCCCTGGGAAAAAACCCAAACCAACACAGAGGCCAAATTTATTAGATCTAGGTCAGATATAACTCAATTTAAACTAACACATCAATATCAGTGAGATCAAGTAGTTTCGCTCATGACCATTTTTACATTCTTTCTTTCTGAAAGTCTGCATCATAGTTCACTAAGAGCCACAGTATTTGCATTCCTTATGTAAAGTTCAAAATAGCTGTAATTTCTCTGTCCACACAGTATTCTGGGAAAATCTTTGAAGGCTGCCTAAATGAAAAGCTCGTGATTAAAACCACCTCACTGATACAAATGGCAAGTTTTGAGACAAAGGAGTTAGAATCACGTTGTTTTGTTGGAAGCTTGTTTAAAGCTTGAGATTTTGTGTAGCTTCCTTCATTTACACAATTCATTTACTGAAGTTCATATAAAAATTTTTATTATTTACAGGGACATTTACTGTGGAGGAGGGTATTAGGAAGCAGAATCTATGTAATTAGAATTGATTTGGTCGTTGAGAAATGGTAGGACTTAAGGAAAAATTCAAAGAAAAAATATTTAGTTTTAGATTAGCCCATGCACCAAAAATATTGCCAGCACCTCTGTGACAAACCACATTTTAATGACAGCTCTTGTGCAGTAGAAGCCAGCTGAAATAATCAATTTTCTGAGAAAATATAAGAGAGTTGAGTTAGATTTTAGATCAGTATTGCTGAATTCATCATTATGGGAAAGACCACACAAAAGGTCACATCTGAAACCACTTTAAAAATTCCTGACATATTACTAAAACTACACATGATAATCTTATTTTAGAAGCAAAATAGATATTTTCCTACTCAAAAACCAGTGTATTTCAGCTCAAGTAAGATATCTACTGTCCTGTTCTCACATGTTTCATGTTTTTGTGGAAGATAAACTGCAGGAGTTTTAGTAATGATTCAGAAATAAATACTTCTAAGTAGCTACTCAATTAGTTACTTGAAAAGGAAATCTGTTCTAAGGTTCCCATCAGTCTAGACCATGAAATGGCGACAAAGTTTCCACATTCACAGGTGCAGATTTTTTGAGGCACTGGTTGGTCACAGATAGTGTTGATCAACTTGTAAATTCCACTACCAGGACAGCTGACAGAAGCTCTCATGCAGAATAAAAGTCACAATTGAAAATAAGTTCTGAAACTGATGAAAACTGCAGTGGAGTGCTGCAGGAGTATTGGAGAGAGATGTATATTTCTTCAGAAATGTATCTATGAGAATGCTGTCCTTTGCAATAATTTCAGAATCAGTATATACAATTTCATGGAGAGGTAAAGCTCTTAGGCAGAATGTACAGACAACCTTATAAAAGATGATTTGTAAAGAAAAGCATTCAAATATTAAGAAATCTGAAGGTTGTGTGTGCAATATTAATTAATTTGATTTGAACATTTGTTTCATTCCCTCATGTTATGAATCAATGCTTGTTCGTAAAATCATGATATCTTCTCTACAGGGACTAAGAATCAGTCAGCAAACCACATCTACTAATAATATGAGAACATGGTGTGTCTCAGTTTTGCTCTCTGTGAAGAATGCATTGTTCTGTTTGTTCTGAATGGGTATACTGTGAGTTTTGTTTGAAGCCACTTAATTAATGTGTCCAGAGAGATAGTAAAACATTCTCTAATAATCCTTTCTGATATGAAATGCCCTGTCAGTCATATTTTTTTCCCAGGATGAACTGTCCTAGTTGAGCTATTCAGTCACAATATGGAAGGTGTACCAAGTCTTTCACGCTCATCCAAGTTCCTCTTTGAGTTTTGCTCTTTGCCTTTTGAGACAGAGGCACTGCCACTGTGCCTAATCTTACAAAAACAGGGGTACATTATTTGAAAATTGAAGTAGACTATATCAGCAGGATCTGTCTAATGCACATGATATCTAACTCCTTCGAAGAATGCCACTGGATTTTTGTGTAAAGTCGTAAAATGCCCATACAGATTCTTTCCCAGTCAAGATAATTTATCCACTCTCCCATTAATTTTATTCTTTGGGATGGTTTCCACCAACTTGTCCTGTGAAGAATTCAGGTTTACTGCTCTGTAGTTCCTCTTCTGCAGCTCTTTTAGAAGCCTTTGAAAATCAGTGTCATCTTGACTATTTTGCAGTTGAACAAGGAAAAAAATTAGAAAAGTCTTTGAAATCTAAGGAAGTAATGGAGCCAAATCTTGCAGAACTTAAGAGTCCAAGTAGAATTACATGCTACTGAATCTGTTAAACAATATTGTCAAAGTTATACTTTTGCATACTTTTTTAGTAGTGCAATAGGATAGAATTAGTAAGTACGTAATTCAAGTCCATTTGAAAAACCAGAATGTGGTAATGTCAAACTGCTGAATTTAAATATTTGTACCTTTCAGAGTTCTCAAACTACTTGGATAAACGTAATTTAATATTTACATCACAACTTAATTTTCTAAGTAATCATAATCTTAAAATGTCTATTCCTGGTGAGTTTTAGTTATCTCAGTAATTTTATCCGAAATATTTTTCTGAAGTTTTTGGTAAAGTTAAACAAAAACACCTCCTGACTATGATGAAGCACATGTATTTGGAGGTGCAGAAGATAACATAAATTTTTAAGCAAGTACAGAAATAGGGAGAACTGAGTAAACTGAGATCTAACTATAATATTTGGGTTGTTATTTACAAGTGAAGGAAAAACTATATTTAGCCTCTATAATTATAGCTTAAAAGCCCTGTTGACACTGTGTCAGATTTTTCCTTCAGCCCTGGCTGACACTGGTGTCATGGAGGGGCTGCCCCTGGGAAGCAGCACAAGCCAGGGTGCAGCTGTAAAGCACACGGGCTTTACTTTACACTGCAGGCGTGGCATCAGGGAGCAGGGTAAGAATGAGAGCGGAGCCTCCTGTGTTAATTCCCAGAGGATTTATTCCGGGAGGGGACAGTGACAGAAAAGTCTCAAACAGGGAAGGTCTCAGGGGCAGATACAAATCGTAGACCAATAGGGTAGAGAAAGGGGAGGAGTAATGGAAAGTGTTCACCATACAACATCCAATGAGGAAATACTTGGGTGGGACAAGGGTCAGCTGGGCCAATGGGGTGCAACGAGGGATTGGCCCATGGGGGATTGACAGGGAACGTTCTGGAAAACAAAGGGTGGGGAGACACAATGAAGGGCAGTTTAAGGGAGGACACCAACTTACCAATTTGAGGAAAACATGGGGGAATATGGGGATGAACCATTAACAACTGGAACTATTAATTATCAAAAGAAATATACAGTGCAACATCTCCCAATTTCCTTTTTAAAAGAAAGAGGAGAAGATTGGGGACATAACAAAAGGTGAAACTCAAACATTGGTCTTGGCTTGATCCCACCAAGTTTCCATTGCAGCAATGGTAACCTGAGATGACAAAGTTCCCTTGACTAAAATNCATGTTTTCAAAAGAACAGTTGAAGAAGTTCATAGTTAATAGTGCCTTGCAGAGCCATTGGCATGGGCTACTGATTTTAGCATCCCCCTGCTGCCTTTCAAGAGTCCTCTTAAGGGTGTTGTGGGTCCTCTCTATTACAGCCTGGCCAGTGGGAGAGTGTGGTATCCCCTTTTTGTGGTTGACCCCCCACTCCTGCAGGAAATTATCGAACACCTTGGAGGCATAAGCAGGACCATTATCAGTTTGTATTACTTTGGGGATCCCCAGCATGGAGAAGGCCTGCACCAGATGTTTCTGTGCATCCCTGCTCTTCTCCCCTGCGTGGGCTGAGGCAAAGGCAGCACCGGAAAAGGTGTCAACTGACACATGCACATATTTGAACTTCCCAAACTGGGGAATGTGGGTGACATCAGTTTGCCACACCTCGCAACTGCCCAATCCTCTGGGATTAACCCCAGCCCCTAATGATGGCAATGTGAGCTTCTGGCATTTTGGGTATGTGGCCATGATCACCTGGGCTTGGTCTTGTCTTAGGTGGAATTGACGGACCAGCCCAGGGACATTTTGGTGGAATTGCTGGTGGCTAAGTCTGGCCTGTTGGAAGATGTTGGGAAGCTGTACTGGAGTGGCTAGGATGTCTGCTCTGCTGTTCCCTTCTGATAGAAAGCCAGGAGGATCAATGTGCAATCTCACATGCAT